>ML776681.1:1431157-1456007 GCA_009831015.1 Picea engelmannii | reverse complement strand
TGTCCATGATTCTTGCCTCTTAGTAAATTCAATATTTAAAACTTAAGGAAAGCGTCCTATTCTGTCATGTTTTGTTCTAGATCCAGGTGGATCTAGGGAGATCGGTTCGTGTCCGCACTTACGGATTTATCCCATAACACTCCCCCACATGAGTTGTCCCATTCATAGTCCCTCTTGGCACTTTGACACGCATGTTTCTTTCACCCCATAGGGATGGGAGTCCCTATAGTATTATGCCTTTATGAGAAAAACCCACATACTCCTTCTCATCATTTTTCTAGCTTTCCCAATGGATGCCCAGGTTATCTCATCTCAGTTATATTTTTTACAGTACCTTTGCAGTATCATTAACCCTCCATTTCATCCACATTCAGTTTTCCCATCTACATATTACCCTCCATTCATTAACCTCATACAAAACCCACCCATGGGCCCCCCACCCTCCACCAGTTCTCCACACAACTTGCGCCCTCACAGTCCAAGCCATCTTGCACTGGGGCACCTATTTCTGTATCTGTCCACACATCCCAAATTATTCTTTATTTATTTGGTAATTGTAAAAATCCTTTGTTTCCAGCATTTACTTAGATTTTTGTTGTCACCCTTGAAGACCTTGTTTTTCTAGAAAAGAAACCCATGTCGCCCTTGGTTGGGGCATCCACTATCCTCTACTCATGTTGACGTTTTTCATAAACCCCGAGTATCCCACAGTCCATGTACCCCTGATATCTGATTTTTTCCACTTTGTTCTACCTCTGGCACAATTTAACCCCATGTCCAGTCGTCCCCCTGACGCTAGATCCAGTTTCACATTTTCTTCCAATCATCCTTCAAACATACCCCCAACCAAGGGAAGTCTTGAGTCTCACCGCTTCTTGACTTCATCCATGTTCCCTATCAGTTCCTGATCTTATCTCCACATATTTCATGAAGCCCTTTTCTTCTTGAAGTCGCGTCTCCCTGTCTGTCAACATTAGCACAATTTCTAGAAGGGAAACAATATCTTGACTCTCATTACATTTACAATGAAGAGTCTTGGATGGCACAGAGAGAACCATCATTGCTCTATGATGTTGTTGACCCCCATAACATTCGACTTCAACAAAATCTCATGTTACGGTGGGTCTTACTATGCGACTATTGCAATGGTTTTATACCAGCTGAAGACCTCTGAATTTTTCAGGCCATCAATTCCTACGAGTCATCAACACTTCTTATAGGCGTCCTTTCCTATTTTCAGAGTATGTTCACCATCAAAATTGTCATCTGTCATTATCACACCGCCCCAGAGGGTGCTACAGTTATCTACATCAACATACAACTTCAGTAATTGTCTTACATTTTGAGATACATGACACAAGCATGGGGAATGCCTGCCTCGTTTGTATACATATTTTATTTTCTCTCCCTAGAGAAATGTTTGGGTCCCAAAATTTCCCCTCCCTCTAACGGATCACTCTTGCAGTTCTTATCAGCGATCTTTTCTTGCAATGGCACTCTCAATAGAATAATTATTGATGTATTTCGGTTATACGTATGCTCTTAACCTCACACATCAAGGGGAATCTGTTATCACTAAATTTTGTCTGCAACATTGCACGCAAATGTTTACAGAAATACATCACTTCTAAACAACCATTAGTTCACCTGCAACACCAAATATGCATTTCCAAAAGGCAAAAACTATACAAATTGACAAAAATTGACATGCGCTAACTCACTAAAGGAAGCACGCACACAGTGCGTGGGGAAAAGAAGCCCATAGAGCGCAAAATGTACCATATGCTCGAATGTGTACAAGAAAATCTGCGCACTCCTTCGAACGATGCATTTATGGTTCTTGCCGAACCCTCAACCACTTATGGACCAGCTCCTAGCTTGATTTGACCCTCAGATATGAGCTGAATCTGAATGGGGGGTTGGTCAAGGACCAAAGGGTTCCCTAAAGGGCCCCTTTTTCACACCAAGAACCAGTTGAATAATGCCTTGAAGACATGCTATAAATGGAGGCCATGGGTGCACTAAGAATTTAATAATTTCATAGTATTGTTATACTTCCTCAATCCTCCCTTGAGAATCCTCTTTTCTCCTTGGAGCATTCTAGCAACATTCCAATAGGCCATTCCAGTCACCTCTTCAGGGAATAGGCATTGATTTCTTCATCATTTTCTTGCTTGTTTACCATTGTAAGAAGAACTCTCCATTAGGGAACTCAATATCCCTCCCAAGGAAGAAGAGGGGATCCATAAGTCCTCCTTTCTCTACGGTGTTTTTCCAACTAATATAGTTATCCATTGGTGGCATAATCTTGGTCATTTGGTATTTTTTTTTGGTTCAAAGTTTCTTATGCATTGTAGTTTTATTTCCATAGTTGTTTTTAGTTTCTTTAATTGTTTATTTCATGTTCTTGGATTGTTTAACTCATGCACTAACCTCTGTTTTGTCTAGCAGGCCCAATAAGACATGCAAGTGCCCTTGTTTTGCTCACCCAAGTGACGAAACAGACGCAACAGACACCAACAGAGATCAACCCCAACAACATACAAAATGCATCCATTGATCATATTGTGGACAAACATATCAATGGAACTCACCAGCAAAGGATCCATCTTTATCGAGTTCAAAGCAGAGCAACTCCTGCACCAAGGTAAGTGGCTCACCCAGGGCCAAATTCAATAGAACTTTCCTCATCTGATGTGGGAACTCAACACAATGGATACAATTTATTCCTAATGGGGGAGGATTGATCCATATGGATTTCAGTGGATTCCCACCTATTCCAACTGGTTCATTTTCGTAGTTTTCCAATTTGGCAGTTTTTCCCTAGTTTTCGGGTCCTTGACTTGTGGGGCCATTTTGAGGCCCTAAACAACATTTTTTAGGGCTCTCCATATTAAAAAACACCTTTAATAAATACAAAAATGTGTATTCCTTAGATAGACCTTTCCAATGGGCTATCGTTCTCCTAAAACGGAGATCGTATGCAAAAGTTATGTCCCCAGGAAGTTGATGCACTAACTTACCCATACAGGGCCCACATGACTTTTGGTGCTTCATCTCCTAGGGTTAGATTTTTTGGATTTCTATGGTTTTTGACATTCATGTTTATTGTAAAAAGGTCTTCAAAGCCTCATTGTAATCATATTATTTTGAATGAGCACAGCCGCCACATCTCTTCTCAGAGATAAGTCGCCACCATTCTAGCAAGCTTGTTTTCGGTGCATTTTACAGTTTCATCTTATTTCATTATTGAATAGAAACCAATTTTACTGTACATATTTTATTCTTTGTTAATCATATTTTGATAATAATCTGTATTCATTTCGTTCTGCAATTATATTCCGGATTAGGGGGCTTATTGGTGGATTCAGGTTAGTTGGTAGGTCTACTAGAAAAGTACTTTCATATCCAACCCAAATTTTGATTTGAATATAATCTCATGGAATGTATGACTTTTAAATGATCTATCTAAACATGATATTTTGATAAAGAGAATATATGAAGAGAAACCTAGTATTTTGATGCTTCAAGAAACAAAGTGTGATAAAGACACAATGTTGATAATAGCCCATAATATTTGGAAAAAATGTGAGGTAGCGATGGTAGATGCATATGGAGCCTTTGAGGGATTGGAAATCCATTAGGATCTATGGATCCTAACTTTGAACATATATTTGAGCTCCTCCATACTAATCATAAGAAAATATCTAGTATTAGGGACGTTGGATTAAGTTTACCTCATGACTTCTTATGGCCTATTGAATCCAACAATGAAGAATGAATTCCTTGATTCTACCAGTCTCTTGGGAGTTGGATTAAAATATCATCCTTTGATTATTGGGGGGATTTCAATACGATAACCTCCCTATATGAGAAAAAAGGGGGGAAGAGGAGGTTGGATGTAGAGAGTAAATCCTTTAAAACCCTCACCGATAATATGCAACTCATAAACATACCATCTAATAATGTATTGTATATATGGAATAATAGGTGAGGAGGAGAACACCAGACTAATGCTCATCTTGATAGGTTCTTGATTTCAGAATCAATGCTCCATGCCTAGTGGGATATCTATAGATACATACTTCCATACAATGGATTATAGCATTGGCCCATTATTCTCTCATGGGAATATAGGTTATAGCCATGACCTAAGCTATTTATATTCGAGAAATTTTGGATGGAGCATCCCAAGTTTTTGGTCAACATATTAATCTGGTGGAGGGAAAGATCAAATTTATTTAGGACAAAGATGTATCAAGTCTAAAAAATATTGAAGAATATTAAAATGCAGGTCCATAAATGGAATAAGGAAAGTTTTGGGAATATTTTTGCAGAGAAAAACACTTAGATATAGAGATGGAAGGGATCCAAATAGAGATAATGAAATAAGGATTATCATAGGAGACTAGAAGAGAAGAGGGATAGATAAAGATGGAAATTGAGAAAAGGGATAAACAAGAAGATATTTTATGGGGGGAGAAGTCAAGGATTCGATGGCTTGGGGAAGGGGAGATGCATACAAATTTTTTCCATAACTTACTCTTACAGAGAAGGAGAAAAAAAAATAACCCTGTTAAAATCAACAATGGGGGAGAATTTGATGAAATTTGAAGATATCGAGAGAAATTTGGTTTCATATTTCATACATCTTCTTCAAGAACCATAGGTGGATAGAGAGGAATCAATTCACATAGTCACTATCGCCATCCCTATACTGGTTACGTCTGATAAAAATTAGATTCGCATGCATCTTGTAACTCTAGAAGAAGTAGAACATACAGTGAAAGAATTGGTGGCTGGGAAATCTTCGGGCCAAGATGGATTCATGACAGACTTATTTCAGATGTTCTAGTCAATTGTAGGAGAATTCATTTAGAAAGTAGTTGAAGAATCACTAATTTCAAGCTCCATTCTCCAAGATTTCAATGCAACATTCATAACATAGATACCCAAAAAATGGGAGGTAGACACGGAATACAAGTTCAAACCCATTTCCCTTTGTAATTTAATTTATATAATAACAACTAAAGTCATAGAAAACTGAATGAATCCCTTTATGAATAAACTCATCACCTTAGAACAGGGTGGCTTTGTTGAAGGTAGACATATACTAGATGGGATTATTGTGGCCCATGAGATAATCCACTCTCTGCAAACAAGAAAAAAATATGGTATGTTAATCAAACTAGGTATGTCCAAGGCCTATGATCGGTTGAATTGAGCCTTTCTCCATCAAATGCTTGCATCCTTCTGGTTTTATGATGACTGGATCCTATGGATAAGGGACCTGGTGGCCAAGGCATTCTTCCCATTTATTACCATTTCCCCCCATCCAAGACCTTCAAACCATATCAAGGAATTCATTAGGGGGATAGAACACCCTTTCTCCTTTTTTGTATACCCTTGTGGCTGAAGGTTTGGGAAGGGTGATTAATTTGGCCCCTATTAATGGGTCTCTCAAATGAATTTCCCTCCACTAGCAAGTTGATCCTTTGTCTCATCTACAATTTTTTTACGATACCCTATTGATGGGAAACCATCGGTTAGAGAGGATCTATATTTTAAAAAGGATTTATAGCTTTTCATGACTACTTAAAGAGCCCTAGTTAACCAATCCAAATACAAAATTTTCATTTTTAACACCCCCTTGTCAATCCAACAAAATATCTCCATACTAATGGGATTCCAAAGGGATACCTTACCCTCTAAATATTTGGGTGTGCCACTAATGGAGAAGGCCTTAAGGAATGCCTCTTGGAAAGAGTTCTTAGTGAAAATGTAAGCTAATCTCACTAAATGGACCCACCATTTCCTCACTCTCCCGAGGATAATTCTACTGACAAAATCTATCCTATCATTTATGCCTCTGTATTTGTTTTCAGTGCTAGGAACTCCGGTCAACATAATAAAAAGGATCCAAAATTTGTAGTGATCCTTCTTATGGGGAGGGGATATTAAGAGAAAAAATGGGCATCGGTGGCTTGGGACAAGGTGTGTACCCCAAATAATCGTGGTGGCCTCGATATCAGGGATCCCCTCATCATGGGACACTCGTTGGAAACAAAATATGGTGGAGATGATCAAGGGACCAGTAGACTTGTGGTCCCTAATTTGGAAAGAAAAATATGGACCTGGAATCCCTCAAGATGAGATAATAATAATGGAGGGAGAGAACCCTATTTCATTCATTTGGAAAAATGCTTAGAAAAACATACGGGTGGTACAACAACATAGCTTCTGGGAAATTCAAGATCGGTAGTTCGTTCTATTCTGGGATGATGCATGGCAACAAGAACTAATTTTAGGGGAATTTATTTTATTTATTGTGTGAATGCTTATGAAAAATATGTATTTTTTATTATACATGTTTATATATGAATTGTATGTTTAGACAAGAACTAATAAGCATTCACACAAATAAAATAACACTTATCTTGTTAATAATTCACCAACTGCATGAAGACCTCAATCATTCCTCCCAACCATAGACTATGTTGCTCATAAATATCAACAACAGGTAATCCTCGAGATGGGGCTAAAACTCCACTAGGGAAAAGGATTCCTAGCCCAGGATAAGGTCTAATAACAACATAAATTCTCAAACTAAGGTGCCAACTCCAACAACTATCCTAAAACCTTTCATCTCCCACAACCTGTCCCACCCTAGGAAGTGTACCCCTTCTCTTATCAACAATCCTTCAGCTATCCCATTTCCCTTATAGGGCTTCAATAACAAGTTGGACAGGAAGTCCCAGATATTTGTAGCTGCATATTGGCACACAGGGAAACAATTCCCAACAGTTCTCTTAGTCGAATTCTCACAAGCCTGACAACCCACTTCTTTCAAATGCACATGGGCCTCACGACATATTTTTTCATAATGCACATAGGCCTCAAAACCTACATCTTCTCCTCAAACACTACAACAAATCCCTGTGATTTTCTCCCTTTTTGCTTCCAAAGTTGGTTTTAGTGTATTTTTCTTCAATTTTTTGAAAAATTCAGTGCTATTTATCGGGATGGAGCTATTTATGGCGTTGTTTGTGCCGAGAAAAAAATTTAGGCACTAATAGCAGAATAAATTGCACCCCATTTAGCACCAAAAATTGCACCCCCTTTAGCGCCAGAAATAATGCCCCAGTTAGAGCCAGAAATTGCACCAAAAATAGCATCGGATGTAGATAGATTAGCCTAAATATTTAATTAGTTGAGGTGTTGGGGGTTAAGTGGATAGGGGCTTTTAGGATTATGGGATTTAGGTATTTGGGATACAGGGATTAAGGTTTAATGGATTAGGGATTAGGGTTTAAAGGATAAAGGGTAAAGAGCTAAGGGATTTAGCGCTTCTGGGTTAGGTAGTTTAATGGTTAATGGCTTAGGGATTATGGGATAGGGGATTAATGTTTAAGTGCTTAGGGAATATGGGTTTATGGATTGATGGATTAGGGATTAGTGTTATGTTTTTAAGGGTTGATGGCTTAAGGGTTAGGGGATTTAGGGATTTTGTGTTAAGGGATTAGTGATTAACTAAGGTTGAGAGCTTAAGGGTTAATTAGGTATTAGGGATTAAGGCTTTAAGGGTCAATGATTCATGGGTTAGGGGAGTTATGGATTTGTCAAAACTCTCTTGAAACTTCATGTAACCTCTTCCAACACACCAATCACCAATTTCATCCAACAATGTCGCACGATGAGCAGTGAATGGAACCAACTTTGAAATTTCTTCAAATTGTTCATGTATGCATTGAAATTTGACATGGTTAGACTAGACACATGCCTTAACAGTATTCGAGGGTATTAAGACTCAAGGATACCTGATGTCCCCACTTAATATTTGAGATCATCGACATTTTCATCAACGTTCATCATGCATTCTCATTGTCATCGAACTCTCTTGAAATGTCAAGGAAAGTCTTCGACCATGCCCATCACCAATGTTATCCACCAATGTCGCACGGTGAGAAGTGAATGGGTTTTAGCGTTCGATGTGCCTAAATAGTTAATTAGTTGAGGTGTTGGGGGTTAAGTGGATAAGGGATTTGAGGATTATGGGATTTCGGGATTTGGGGTACAAGGATTAAGGGTTAAGGAATTAGGGGTTATGGTTTAAGGGATTAAGGGTCAAGAGATAAGGGATTTGAAACTTATGGGTTAGGTAGTTTAATGGTTAATGGCATAGGTATTATGGGTTAGGGGATTAATTTTTAAGTTCTTAGGGCATAGGGGTTTATGGATTAAGGGATTAGGGATTAGGGTTTAACTATTTAAGGGTCGATGGATTGGGGGTTAAGGGATTTAGGACTTTTGTGTTAAGGGCTTAGTGATTAACTAAGGTTGAGGTCTTAAGGGTTTAGGGATTATGGATTAAGGATTTAAGGGTCAATGGCTTAGGGGTTAGGGGTTGGGTCTAAATTTGACATGGTTAGACGAGACACATTCCTTTATGGTATGAGAGGGTTTCAAGAGTCAAGGATGTCTGACCTCCCCCCATAATCTTCTACATCCTTCATGTTTACATGGACCTTCATTATGTGGTCTGATCATTTTCATCATTCATCATTCCCATCTACAAAATCTTGGTCAGAACTCTCTTGAAATGTCATGGAATGTATTCCAACATGCTCATCTGCAATTTCATCAATCGACCTGACACAGTGAGAAATGAATGGGGCCAATGTTGAAATTTCTTCAAAATGTGATTTTATGCGATGAAATTTTACATGGTTAGACTAGGTGAATGCATTGACAGTATGGGAGGGTTTTAAGACTTAGTGAAATCATTGAGATTGAATATTGATGTTTTGATATGAAATAGGAAACTAAAATTGAACTTTAATTTATTAAATTTTCACCTAATTCTAGGTGATTAAAATCTTTTATTTTGTTTAATTATCTTATGTTTAGTTCTKAATAAAACATAATAAAAAATGTATGCCCAACATTAAAATGGAAACAATATAAAAATAATGAAGTTAACAAAGTTGCTTATTCAAATCATTGTGAGATGTGTGCATTAATGATGTCTTCAATTGACAAATGCACGAAGGCCATCTGTGGTGTAACAGTTCTTCGAGATATATATATATATATATATATATATATATATATATATATATATATATGTATGTATGTATGTATGTATATATATATATATAGTGATTTAATCTACCACACAAGCTAAATTATCCCTCTTTTCACAAAGGCTTGTTTTTAATTGCTTGAAGAATGACATTTTGTCATTTGCAATTTTTCTAACAACTCTTAAATATGTTGTAGTCTTGCCTCATCTTGCAATATTGGTCTCCTAAATCAATTAGATTACATATGGATGACCTATTATACATGTTACCCCTCATATTATATGAGGCATTGTACTAGTTTGAAGACCCTACCCAAGCAGGTTGTGTTTGGAGGATGTGTGTCTTGATGGCTATCGATTGTGGATTTGATACTTATTGTTTCATTTAGCATCAGCTCTTGGGGGATAATTGCATATTTGGAGGCTTGCATATTACGTGTGGATATTGATAGAGAAATGGGCTTGATGAGGGTCTTACATATATGGTTCACTCTTTTTTTACCCTTATCACATTCATGGAGAGGGATACCCATCAACTAAGGGTTTTCCCTAAGTTTTATTTCTCATTGCTTGATACTCCTTGAGATAGTGTGCCCTCACTCTAGGGAACATATCCCTAAGGTGCATGCCTTGGAAAGTCTATTTTACATTTGATGGTTGAGATATATTTTTGAGGAGTGCCTTAGATTTGGGGCCCTATTTTTAGCATGTGGTTGATCTTTCAAGGAGGTTGGCTGACTCATATCATAGAATGATCCCTTAGTCATTACATCTTAGAACATTTATTGAGGAGGCCTAAGTACCGTGCACATAGTTCTAGAGTGCCCCATGGTTTTGAGATGATTGATGGTACTAGAAAAATGTTTCATTCTCTAGCACATGGTTTTGGGGTTTTGTTCAGATTGGTTTAGTGGGATGTTTCACCCTTTATGCATATTTTCCTAGGTTGTCCCACTTTTATCCCTTGGTTTGAGGAGAGATGGTTTCTTGCACATGCATTGGTACTATTGGCACACATTTTAAGGATATCCATATCTTTAAGGGGGTTTTATGACAACCAAGGGGCCACTATTGCACGCATGTCCATGAGATCCATCATTTGATGGGTTGGTTATTGCATTGGAGGAAGCACCCTCACTAACCTTGCTATCTGGGGATTTTTTTTGGCATTTCTATGTTGTTGACTTATTAAACAAGTGGAGCACTATCTTAGTTTCCATATGGGCACATTTGTTGTTTATGTAACTACCTTACACTAGTCAATGATTTATTGAGAACAAAACAACGTCAGTACAAGAAGAAAAATTTAAAGGAAATTTAGTAGGAATTTTACAGAAACAACTCTGAATTATTGGTATCTCTAAAGGATCTCTACATGAATCCAGTTGATTAAGAGTTGGATAGTCGGGCTCTATGTCAAAAAAAGAATTTCTCACACCCAAACTTACGTTGATCAAATATCCAATACAACCACCATTCCATCAGTCACTACATTTGCAAAACAAAATCCAAGAATCCATATTCCTTCTATTAATTTGTGAAAACATTTCACCTACTCTATGCACTCTCTCTAACTTCTACGACTAGTTAAGGGATTAGGGGTTATGGTTTAAGAGATTAAGGGTTAAGGGATTAAGGGCTAATGTATTAAGGGTTAGGGTTTAAGGGATTAAGGGTCAATAGATAAGGGATTTGTGAATGTGTTGAACCTACACATAACAGATCTAGCTAGACAATACTACACACATTTGCAGAGAGAAATTGAGAAAGAAGAAGAAGGAAAGAAATAATAGAAGAATTCTCATTAACCGTAATGAATAATGAATAATTTACACATGATATACTATGTATAACTCAATGAGTGTGCATTGGAGGAGAACCAATGCGACATAGTGGTGGTCTAGAGTGATCTAGAAACACACCAGCAGTTATGGGAGTGAACTGCCACCTAGTCTAGTCTCTCAGGAAGTTACGGGAGTGAACCACCACCTAGTTGAGTTAACTAGTCAACTAGTATTCAGTTAACTAATTGAACAAAGAGTAGTGAGGAGTAGATTAGGGAATCAAGGGTAATGCACCAGTTTGGTGATGATCCCAAGGCAAGTGTGCATTAGCTGGTGATGATCCCAATGTTGCATGGTGACAAAACCAATGTAGCATCTAAACTCAACTCAACTAGTCAAACTAAAGTGTCAATTGAAAGAGAATATTCTCCAGGTGGAATATTCTTCCCTAAAATATAGGAGACTGGATAATGACTAATTATGACTAATAAACAAGGAAAAAAATTAGGAAAAAGAAGTCATAGGTGTGTGTGAAGTAACTCCAACACCCCCCCTGAACATCAATATGGTGAAAATAAAGAATGGGTACCGACAACGAGGCCATGTTACAAATACAAAAATAGACTGAAATAAAGTGAGGAAAGAGGGAAAACCTCATGGGAAAACCCCCCCTCAAGGTACAATTTAATAAAAAAAAAAGAACTACGGTTGCTAGGTAATTGTGTCCTTCACTCCAAGACGACTTCGCAGAGAATGAAACTTCTTCTCAATGAAGTTCTTGGTGAAGATGTATGTCATATGTTCTGTTGAAGTACGGAACTATAAGTCGATGATCCCCTCGTGTACTAAGTCCTGGATTTAGTTCATGTGGATCTCGATGTGCCTCATCCACTGCCTCTGAATTGGATCTCTGCAAAACTTCATAGTGCTTTGGTTGTCACACTAGATGACGATCGGCCAATGAAATTGAATGCCCAACTCAATGAGAAAATGTTGTAGCCACATAGCCTGAATGGTTATGTTAAGTACCCCTCTATACTCTACCTCGGATAAAGATAGAGTAATGGCATCTTTCTTCTTTCTCAACCAACAGATAGGCCTAGAACCAAAACTAAGTGAGTAAACAGATGTGGAATTGTGATCACTGCAATCGAAAACCCAGTTAGAATCAGTAAAATTGATGAGATCTAATGTAGAGTCTACTGCATAATGAATTCCAAAGGTGATGGTTCCCTGTACGTATCAAAGGATACACTTTGCAGCCTTCCAATGTGGCTCATTCAGCTCCTGCATGAACCTAGAAACTGTGCCAACTGCATAGGAGAGGTCTAGTCTAGAGTGTTTGAGATACAACAAGCTCCCCACTAGTTGTATGTATAGTGTGCTTTCAACTAGTGGAGTGTCCCCGCCATCCTCAAGTTTGACTCCTGATAGGAAAGGAGTCAGAGAAAACTTGCAGTCTGTCATGTGAAATCTCTCAAGGAGATCTCGTGCATACTTGGCCTAAGACAGTTTGATGCCTTATGCATCCTGACTGATCTCGAGTCCAAGGAAGAAGTGTAGAGAACCCATGTCTATCATAAAAAACCTGTCATGTAGAATCCTCTTGAATGCATCATTTGCTGAAGCAAGCAACCGATGATCAACAAATCATCAACGTAAAGAACTAAGAATAGAAGTGAATCAGTCATCATGAGCATGTAGACATTTGGTTCTGGTTTACAATGTACAAAGTTCTATGACAACATGTGGGAATCCATCTTGGCATACCATGCCCTCGGAGCCTGCTTGAGGCCATAAAGGGACTTCGTCAGACGACAGACCAAATATAATTCATGCATAAATCCTTGGGGTTGCTCCATGTATATCTCCTCAAAGAGATCACCATGAAGGATTGAATTATTTATGTCCATCTGATGGACTTCCCATCCCTTGGTTTCCGCAATGGAAAGTGCCAATCGTATGGAATCCATCTTCTCTACTGGAGCAAAGGTCTCATCATAGTCAATACCATGAACCTACTAAAAGACTTTGGCAACAAGCCTGGCTTTGTATCTACTAATCTTTCCATCTGTTGTGCTCTTGGTCCTGTAGACCCATCTGCATATGAAACTTTTCCTCCTTGAAGGAAGGGGAACCAAATCCCAAGTCTGGTTCTCGATGAGGGAGTTTTACTCCTCTTGCATGGTGGATTCCCAAAAGGGATTTCCAGCAGCCTTGCCATAAGACTGTGGATTTGAAGATTGAACCAAGAAAATATGCCTAGAGGGAAATGGTTCAGTGGCACTGAGTGCAACAGGAGACTCCTCAAAATCAGATCGAGTCCTCCTAGTATTGGTTGGATCACCAACGAGATCCCCTGCATCATGAAGAGTATTTTGTGCCCACTTAGGCCTCTGCTCTGGCTCTGCAACTGCATTTGGATGATTTGACTCTGCATCTTACTGTACTGAATCTGAATCTGAATCATCTGATTCCTCTTAATCATAACTCTCATATGAATAAGAGTCAACATGTGCATGCTCATCATCTTGAATAGGTGGAAGAATTGAGGTGTCTGCATGCGGTTGTTGAGGTACATGCGAGACACTTTCATCGAATTGGACACTACGCTCAATGATGATATGGTCTGAGGAAATATCAATAATACTATATCCCTTCACACCTTCGGGGTATCCAACAAAAATACACTCAGTTCTCTATTGATCAAGTGCCTTCCTCTTTTCAGAGGGAATCCGAGCCCATGCACATGAACCAAAAATGCAAAAATGGGTCACTTCCGATTTGAGGCCACTCCAAGCCTCGTAGGGGGTCTTATCCTTGGCATATCTATGGGGAGATATGTTTTGGATGTATGTTGCACAATTAAGTGCTTCAGACCATATTCTCTATGGTAGTGACTTTGCATGCAACATGCAAGATGCCATCTCCTTTAGAGATCTGTTTTTCCACTCAGCAACTACGTTTTGTTGTGGAGTATAGGGAACTGTGTGTTGCAACTGAATCCTTGCCTCATGGAAAATATTATGGATATCATGATTTACATATTCTCCTCTGTTATCGGTTCAGAGGACTTTGATCTTCTTTCTGGACTATGTCTCAACCAGGGATTTGAAATCTTTGAGGTGTTGAAAGACCTCGAATTTTTTCCTGAGAAAGTAGATCCATGTAAAACGTGAGAAACCATCAACAAAAATGAGAACAAACCTCTCTTTTCTAATCAATGGATGTGGAAAAGGACCCATAAGGTCACTGTGGATCATATCTAAAGGCACAAAATCTCTCTAAGACTTTCCTTTGTCGAATTTCTCTTGAGAGTGTTTTCTGAGAACACAATCTTCACACACTCCCTTGGAGAAATGGATGTTTGGTAGACCATCAACCAATATTTTCTTGCTAAGATGTTATATGTATCTAAAATTCAAATGTCCAAACCTTTTGTGCCAAATCCTACTACTTTAATCAACATGAGTAAGAAATAAACAATAATCAGGTTCATTGAATTCAGAAAAAGTATACAATCTAGACTAATAATTTACATCACTGGTAGCAACCCTGGAGTTGGTTTGCATGTTGTAGATGTCCACAAAATTTTGTGTGGATATTAATTTATTTCCAGTCATGAAATTCATCATCTGATACACGGAGAGAAGGTTGACAAAAAGTTTGGGAACGTGCAACACATTCTCGAAGATTTCATTGGTGAGTTCAATCCTTCCTTTGTCGGTGACTTCGACAGAAGAGTTGTCCCCCATCATAATAGGAGGACCTTTACATGCATCTAAAGAAGAATATATTTCTTTTGAGGCAGCCATGTGATGTGATTCTCCTGAATCTATGATCCAAGCATCGGGAGAGGAGTTGATGGCAATCAAGGCATGGCTAGAATTGCCTTTCTTGGAATTCATATCTTCTGGCTTCTTCTTCTTGGCACCCTCAGGGATGCGATCTCCAAGGTTTTTTTGCTGAAGTATTTGAGACATTAGATCTATTTGTTTTTGCATGCATGTGGATTCTGAATGGAATCCTTTGTGACAATACGTGCATTTCTACCCTTTTCTTCAATTTCCCCTTTGGATCTGGAGGCATCGGTGAAGGGTTTTGTCTACCCTTCCTTCTTCGGATGTGCATGATATTTCCATTTATATTTATCTTTATATTTATGATATTTGTGGCTTCCATATTGCCAAGTGAGTGCATGCACCCTTGGGCCTTTGATTGTTCCCATGTTGATGATCTTGGTTTTCTCTTGTGTCACAGATTTGATAAAGTCATCAAGAGAAGGCATCTTCCAGGTGGCTCCAGAGGCGAATCTGACAAAATGGAATGTGGATATGAATACAAATAATTCAGGACCAATATTGGAGATAATGGTGAGAACCATTTGTTTCTCCTCCTTCAATTTATCAACCCTGCAATATTTGAGTTGCGACAGTAAATCCTTGAATTTTGTAAAGAAATCTTGGATATTGTCGAAGGTTTTTGGATCCAATGTGAGCAGATCCACCTCCAGCATGTGTCCCCTCATCTCATCCTTTTTTCCAAAGAGCCCTTACAAGGTGGTCCAGGCTTCATTTGGAGTCTTACAGGAATATATGTGAAAAAGGAGATTGGGAGAAATAAGACTGCAAATTGTTCTGAGTGCCTCATCCATGCAATTTAAGTACTTGGATTTTTCTATGGCTGATGTCGGTTATGTATCTATATTAAAGGTTAACTTGTACAACCCTCTGGTTCAGAAATGTATGGCTATTTTCTCCTTCCATAAAAAATAGTTGTAAGGTGTAAGAATGAATTCTTTTTGGAAATCCATCTTTTCGTTGTCTTCAATCTTTTTTTCCTGCAAAACAATTTGGTGTAGATTTTTCTTAGTAGTCTATTGGCTCTAATACCATGTAATTGTGTTGAACCTACACAAAATAGATATATATAGACAATAATACACACATTTGCAGAGAGAAATTGAGAAAGAAGAAGAAGGAGAGAAAGAATAGAAGAATTCCCATTAACCGTAATGAATAATGAATAATTTACACATGATATACTCTGTATAACTCAATGAGTGTGCACTGGAGGAGAACCAATGTGCCATAGTGGTGGTATAGAGTGATCTGGACACACACCAATGGTTATGGGAGTGAACTTCCACCTAGTCTAGTCTCTCAGGCAGTTACGGGATTAAAGTGTCAGCTAGTTGAGTTAACTAGTCAACTAGTCTTCAGTTAACTGACTGAACAAAGAGTAGTGAGGAGTAGATCAGGGAATCAAGGGTAATTTTCCAATGTGGTGATGATCCCAAGGAAAGTGCGCATTAGTTGGTGATGATCCCAATGTTGCATGGTGACAAAACCAATGCAACATATAAACTCAACTCAACTAGTCAAACTGAAGTGTCAACTAAAAGAGAATATTCTCCAGGTGGAATATTCTCCCCTAAAATATACCAGACTGGATAATGACTAATTATGACTAACAAACAAGGAAAAAACTTAGAAAAAAAAAATCCGAGGTGTGTGTGAAGTAACTCCAACAGGATTTGGTGCTTATTGGTTAGGTAGTTTAATGGTTAATGGCTTAGGGATTAATATGGGTTGGGGCATTAATGTTTAAGTTCTTAGGGCATAAGGGTTTATGGATTAAGGGATTAAATATTAGGTTTTAAGTGTTTAAGGTTCGATGGCTTGGGGGTTAGGGGATTTAGCGCTTTTGTGTTAAGGGATTAATGATCAACTAAAGTTGAGGGTTTAAGGGTTTAGGGATTAGGGATTAAGGTTTTAAGGGTCAATGGATTAGGGTTTAGGGTTTAGGTCGAAATTTGGCATGGTTAGACGAGACATTGGTATGTAATGGTATGAAATGTTATTAGTATACAATGGTACAAAATGGTATGCAATGGTATTCATATGAAATGGTATTGGTATGCAATGGTATGCATTGGTATTGGTATGCAATGGTATGCATTGGTATTGGTATGCAATGGTATTAGTATGCAATGGTATGTGAAAATGGTATGTTATGGTATGCATTGGTATCGAAATTGGTATGTAATGGTATTGGTATGTAATGAGACTGTGGACCAGTTGGTTTGTTAATCTAAGTGACTCCTCCTACCCAAAGTTTTACCCATAGGATGAAGCTTCATGTATCCCTACCCAACACGAAAGCCTAATCCACAACTATTCTACCTGATTAAAATTGTGAATAAGTAACCTTAACAACATCTTGTAGTTTTTCATTAGTGGATACATGTGAGAAGTGCTTGTGATAGCTATGATAGATAGAGAAACACTACTAGATCCCTCCCTAGATGTTCCCTAATTATTTTGAAAGGGGATTTCACCTTGGATGATAACTTTGTGGGGTTACTATAACTATCTCCCATATCTTCACTAGTTTTATTCAAACCCTCACCATCGACCCAGGTTGAACTTTGGAAGGCCCTTTTTTATCTCCTTACTAATTGGACCTTGGTATTTAATCATTGTCCGCTAGCATTTGAAGGAATGTGTTCGCTTGTTGTCTTTTCAAATTTTTTCTGTAGTGGTTTGTTGATTGGTGTCACACTTAGAAATCCAAATGCGTCGTTTTTATTTTCAAATATTTACAATATTTAACTTATTTTAAACTATTTCAAAGTGTTTTATTAGTCTCCTTATCATTATAGGAGGAACCAAGGTATTCCTCCTTGATTCATGTCGAGGTTACCTCCAAAAAGGCATAAACTTGAAGTTTTCCTCATAAAGTGAACTAGTATAAGCACCAAATTCTTTGAATATCCCCATAGGAGGGGATCAAGATAATGTGAATTCTCTAGTTGGAAAAAAGAATAAGAAGAGGATTTTTTGTGGGCTGTTGATGACATCCCCCTAAGAAGAGATGAGTTTCCTCCTTCTCCTCCTCCTCCTTAAGGAAATGTTGATCCTCCAATTATAGCGAAAATTGATAATTTTCCTCTAGCCAATTGATCCAGGTGGATATCGGTGGCCACCCACCTTTTCCAACTGGCTCAAAATAGTTTTCTGGCAATTTTGGAAATTTACTATTTTTAGCAGTTTTTAACTTTCGGGGCCATTTTGAGGGCACAAATGAAGGTTTTTAGAGATATAGGATATCAATTATATATAAATGCATAATTGAGCCCCCAAAATGAATCTCCTCATAAATACCTTTCCAACGAGCTATCACACGCCTAAAACGGAGATCTTATGCAAAAGTTACCACCCCAAGAAGTTGATGTACTCACCCAAACGGGGCCCACATGACTTTTGGCGCTTCATCTCCTAGGGTTAGGTTTTCGGATGTATATGGTTTTTGTCATTCCTGTTTATTGTAAAAATTCCTTCAAAGCCTCATTGTAACCATCTTCTTATGAATGCGAGTAGCAATCACATCTCTTCTCATAGATAAGCTGTCACCATTCTAGCAAGTCTTTCACTCTGTATTTTTACAGTCTCTATACATTTCTTTCATTAATAGAAATCATGTATTATTGTATATCTGTGTTTATGGTTTCATCTCTGATACATTTATGTTATCTTATTGAATATCTACGTATCTCTGTGCATTTCTTTATTATATCTCCGCTCGCATTTCGTGCTGAAAATAATATGGATCACCAATTTCAATCGTTTACTCACTCATATAGTGGATCTTCTTCTTGTCGAAGTGGGTGAGTTACCTCCCAAACACATTGTTTATTCCTTTTGCCACAATATTCCACAATTTGTGCCCCATTTAGTGCCCCAAATTGATTACATTTTCTATCAATAGTCAGCGCTAAATCCGGTGCTAATGGTGCCCAATTTAGCGCTGACTATTCAAACAAACAAAAAATTTAAAAGACCCCACGTGCAATGAAAATAAAACCATTAACAATGTGCATTCACAATTTTTTGGGAAATACGTAATGTTCCCATCGAGATTTCAAAAATTAAAATACCCCGCACGCAAGGAAAATAAAACCATTAACAATGTGCATTCATGAATTTTTGGGAAATATGTAATGTCCCCATTGATATTTCAAAAATTAAAAGACCCTGTGTGCAAGGAAAAGAAAACCATTAACAAAGTTCATTCACGAATTTTTTGAAATATGTAATGTCCCCATCCATATTCCTTCATTGATCTTCATAGAATCTGAGTTTATTCTCTCGTAGTTGAGTTTCTCTTGGTGGCAGAAGAGTTCCATAATTTCTGACTAAGTTTGGGTTGAAAGGAGGTCAAAAATTTTGTGTTGGATAGTATACTCTCATTGAAGGACATTTCTCTGTAGTGGGGGAAAATTTAGGGTGTGTTGGGTGAATATATTTTGTTGAGAGGCTGAGTTTACCCACAAGAAACCATATTACACTTGAGGGGTGCACTAACTGTGCAAAAATCGTGGTATTCACCTCTGTTATGGTATGCTTCATTGTTGGTTAGTATATCAGAGTGGGGAAGTCGACTTCTACGTGGATTGAGTAGTCCACCATGAACATACTCGCTTTTTAGTTTTGTAAGTGTCCAGATCCTTTGTTTATGCATTGACCATATAGTTGTAGGGAAACAAATCTTTCAAGATTTATTCTCAACCCATTCATCCCTGAAATCTCTTTCTTACAACAACAACAAGAATACCATACAAAGTTTGTGTATAAGCAGAGGAGTGCAAGGTAATAACTTAATTGTTTGACAAAATGTATCTATGGAATTTTTTTATAATATTAACAACCTCTTATTATAGTCCTGACAAGAAGGTTTTAGAATCATGTTGTAAATTAGAACACTCACTCTTGTGCCTAGAACTTCATATTGGTTGTATGCTTGAGATAACTCTATTTCCATTGCTAAAAATTGGTCTTTGCATTTTTCTGAGAAATGCACTAGCAGTTGTTTTACATCTGGTTGTATTGGTATTAGAGAGTATTTAACAACTAAAATTCACTATTTAAAAAACATCCTTCAAACAGAACTGTGAAAGAACTATTAGAGAGGGGATTTCCATATGCTGGAAAATTTGTGGATTTTTGTATTCCTCTTACAGGTCTGCATATAATAGATCAGGGCACATGTACAACAGTTGACCAGGAGCATACAAAACCACCTTTTGAGATATATAACAACCCTCGATCACCCAAGTGATCTCCTCATTGTTGTAGCAATAATCTTACAATGTTATGTGTCAACAATTAACACCCTTTGTGTATCCAAAACTATGTTCTCGTGTTTGGAAATTCATATATCACATGGTGAAGGGGGGCCTCTTCATTCATTAGAAATTTTGATCTCAAGAGAGCTCTTGTATATGCCTATTTTGATCAGGAATCTATATATCTAACAAGGATTCCTCATATCGTTCATATGAGGAAATTGAATTGAACTCATTTCCAGCTCATTGGAACAGGGTGTTGTCCTAATATGCATTCATACAAAGAAGAGGGTTAAGCATATAGTTGTTATTGGGCATCTATGAGTTGAAGAAATTAAATAGTTTGTAGGGAAGCCTCCCTAATAGTGGTCTTGGATCACCTTGAAGAGTGGGAAGGAAAATTGAGGTGACAGTGGTTTGTCTTATGAGTTTCCTTCGATTTGTCTTCAGTGAAGACCTTGCACATATAGAGAGAACAAATTGAGTGGTAACAGACCTTAGGACCTTGTCTTCACAGAAAAATGGAACTTGTAGAGATCTTAATGCCTTGACAAACATTAGGTTTTTATAATAACTTCTTGAGAGAAACCTAAATCCTTCACGGGCCTATGGGCATCAGGGAAACAAACCTTTAAGCATTTTATTCATCAACAAGATCTCCATGTACCTCTCCTTCATCAACAAGCTTCATGATAAAGAAGATAATATTTCGTCAAATAATGAAACAATACAATGACCAACCTTCATAAACCAATGTGGGTGTGCTCAGTATGTATTCACTATTTGAATTGACAATACCTATTGTTGTCAAAATTTTATTTTCTTCAAGTTGTTTTTAAACTCTAAAGGTTACTATCAATCTAAACAACACATTTTTATTGCTGAAGAATTATTTTGAATATTTTGCTTCATACATGTAAAATGCTTCATATGCCATAGCTGATTTCTTTTGCATATCTCCTTGAGTTGTGTCAAATTGATCAGAGCTGTCAATGAAGGTCACAAGCCCTAAATGAGTTTGTTATATCTGAGATAAAGCAAGAGATCCATGCTTTCCTTGGAAGTTGGCCTCCTAAGCATAAGAGTATTTTTCTTGTACCTTTGTCAATTGAAAGTCTTTGTAAAACCTAGGCAACTTTTTTAACTTTTAAAATTGTAATTTTGATTCTGGAGTTTAAACCTTTATAAATGATTATGTAGAGTATTCTTGGATTAACTTCCTCCTTTGAGCTATCCCAATATCCCTATTGTTGAGCTACTCCAATCTACCAATAGTTGAGCTACTCAAAGTTATACACGAATCAATTTTGGCCATCCTTGTGTAGGCCCCTAACCTCTTGGACATATGCTAATCGAAATTGAACATGTCAATTGGTTCCAAATCATCACTATATGATCATATTTTACCATTTCAATTGGGTCCACATCATCGCTAACAACCTCCTAGATTTATGTCGTGATCTCTACGTTGTGATCCCTTGGGCCTTTGTTAGATACTAGGAACTATAATGAAATTAAAAAAACCTTAAAACTTGAATGGACATATTTATGGATGATATAGGATCGTACATACATAAATTATTTTCTTGCATCATCTAAGAGCAATGATTTCTTGGATATGATATATGAAGGGTCTATGTTGTTCATGATCTAAAATGAATTTGAAATAACTCTCCTCCAAATTTTGTAAAAAAATTGATATTGGTAAATTTTGAAGTCAATGATTCAACTTGAATACCAAAGGCCAAAGATCTCATCTTGGTCATACAAATATGAAGAAGTGAATCACTTAATGGTTGGCATTCCACCCAAGACATATGGAAAACAATGTATCTTGGAAATAAGTACATAGTAGTAGAAGAATGAGGACTTGGAATGAATCAAATTGCTCAAGTAAGTACATTTGCAACACTATTTTTTAGTTTTAAGATTTCTATTTAATTTATTATAATTCCTAGGTCCTTTGTTTGGGTTTTGCATTTGCATTTCCAACTTTTCTCTTTTGGGCATGGTAATTTTCTGCCTTATATTTTGGTTTTATATTGTAAGACAGTGTGCAATAACAATGTGTAGGGTTGTATTAGCCTCTTTCTTGTTGCTCAAACTTTTATGAAGTGACCAACATCAAGTAAAGTGTCCCTAGAATTGACAACAAAGTATCAAGCAAATTGGTCCATTGTACAGTGTTGGGGTTCCATATCCCAAGAAAATGCCATGAAACCATTCTGTAACAATACAAGAATTGTTCATCAACATCTAGTTATTCATATTTTTTTTGTATGTGATTACAACCTCAATGCTTCCATATTGAACAATAATGTTTTATGGATTGCAAACTCAAACATTTGGCCCTGGTGCAAGTCTAAATTGATGAATGTATGTCACCCAATACTTCCAATTGAGCATGTTTGGCATGTCAACGAAAGGAAATGCATGTCAAGGAATGGCATGGCATGGAAAGGAAAGGCATGGCATGTAAATTCAAGGCAATTCATGGAAAGGCAAGGCAAGGCATGGTATGTAAAGGCAAGGAAATGCATGTCATGTCAAGGCAAGGCATGTCTTGTCAAGGAAAGGCATGGCTAGGCTAGGCATGGCATGTCAAGGCAAGGCAAGGCATGGAATGTCAAGGAAAGGAATGTCAATGCAAGGCATGGAATGTCAAGGTAAGGCATGTCAATGCAAGGCAATGTCTGTTAAGGTAATGCATGTCAAGGAAAGACAAGGCATGTCAGGGCAAGGCATTACAAGGAATGTTAAGGCAAGGCATGGCATGTCAAGGAAAGACATGGAAAGTAAAGGCAAGGGAATGCATGGTAAGAAAAGTCATGGTAAGGCATGACAATGCATGGAAAAGCATGGTATGTTAAGGCAAGGTAGGACATGTCAAGGCAAGGCATGGCTTGTCAAGGAAAGACATGGCTTTTCAAGGCAAGGCATAGCAAGGCAGGGAAAGACATGTCAAGGAAAGGCATGGATTTTCAAGGTAAGGCATGGCTAGGATAGGCATGGCATGTCAAGGAAAGGCATAGAATGACATGTCAAGGAAAGGAAATACATGTCAAGGAAAGGTATGGAAAGTCATGGCAGGGCAAGGGATTTCAAGGCAAGGAAAGGCAAGGTATGTTAATGCAAGGCATGTCAAGTCAAGGCATGTCAATGCAATGCAAGTTATGTCAATGCAAGGCATGTAAAGTCAAGGCATGTCAATGCAATGCAAGGTATGTCAATGCAAGGCATGTCAAGGAAAAGAAAGGCATGAAAAGGAAAGGAAAGGAAATGGATGTCAAGGCAAGTCATGGCATGGAAATGCAAGGCATGGTAAGGCAAGGCAAGGGAATGCATGGCAAGGCAAGGCATTGCAAGGCATGTCATGGTAAGGCGTGAAAACACATGGAAAAGAATGGCATGGAAAGACAAGACATGTCAAGGCAAGGTATAGCTTGTTGCCAATCTAGGCATGGCATGTAAAGGCAAGGCAAGGCATGGAATTTCAAGGCAAGACATGTCAATGCAAGGCATGTCATGTCAATGCAAGGCATGTCATGTCAAGGAAAGGCATGTCCATGCAAGGAAAGGCATGTTAATTCAACGCAAGGCATGTCAGGGAAAGGCATGGAAAGGCAAGGCAAGGCAAGGAATATCAAGGCAAGGCATGACATGTCAAGGCAAGGCATGCCAAGGCAAGGCAAGGCTTGTCAAGGAAAGGCATGGCATTCCAAGGCAAGGAAAGACATGTCAAGGTAAGGAATGTCTTGTCAAGGTAAAGCATGGCAAGGCTAGGCATGGCATGTCAAGGAAAGGCATGGAATGTTAAGGAAAGGTTAGGCATCGAATGTCAAGGAAAGGCAAGGCAAGGCTAGGAATAACATTTTTTATGATCTTTACTAATGTTTATTAGAATTGTTGAATGTTTTACATCATTGAAATGACATCTTAGTTGTAACTTATGTGATATTTTATTATCGTATGTGCACTTTGGTATGATGTAATATGATTATCGTTTCATTTCATATGTTGAAATATTATATATATAACAGAGAAATTAATTATTGCATGAAATAAATAATAACTTTTCATTCTAAATGTTTGTTTTTGCAGAACAAGGATCTTCCAAAAGATCCAGATCATCCTCAACAAATAGATCCAGATCATGATGTTGGGTATGATGTTGAGATGGCATATGATGCTCATGATGACACAGATACAGATGACAACAATTCCATTGCCAATGTAGATGATCATGATGATTAGGATCACGATGGTGATGATGATGTTGAGGAAGTTGTTGGTAGAAACCAATGACATTCATGATCATATAGACTGCATCATGGATCATTTTTGATATACTGTTATAATGCCTATTTTCATGGTTACTACCATATGTATCATTTTCACAGCCTCCAGTACCATATTATTTTTTACAGAAACGGTTATAGATTATATTAATGGGGTGGACTAGCCACAGATCCGATTACAAAGTGGCCTCGAATTTCTTCGGGCCTGTCTTTCTGAGCCATTCTACTTCTAAAGCTATAGATTGGTGAACTGAACTAGTTCCTGTACGTCTTCTAAAAGAACTGGATTAAATTTAATTGCCGAATCTCTAGTCACTGTTTCAGCATAAGTCTCAGCATTGTTTCAGCATTTGTCTCAGCACTATTTCGGTAATTGTAACAACGGTGTTTCATCATATGGTCCAGCATTGTTTCATCATATGTTCCAGCACTGTGATTCAGCATATGATGCAGCACTGTTTCAGCATAAGTTCCAGCATTGTTTCAGCATAAGTTCCAGCACTGTGTTTCAGCATCTGTTCCAGCACTGTGTTTCAGCATATGTTACAGCACTGTGTTT
>ML776681.1:1386769-1430742 GCA_009831015.1 Picea engelmannii | reverse complement strand
GGGTTACTTATTTGGTGATAGTAGTATTTGAGGCTACCAGATCTCCCAAAATCGCTTTCACTTTGAGTGCAGTTTGGGTCGGTGTCCCTGCTATATCCCTGAAGATCCTGCTATTTCTCTCCAGCCACAGTTTCCAGCAGACTACTTTTGGCACCCACATCCAACAATGCTTTAGCAGATTCAAATTGGTAAAAGAGAAGGGAGCCAAATCGACCCAGGAGGTAAACAGAGAGGTGACTGAAGAAGGGAGGGGCACATTCAACTGGCCAAGAGTGAGAAGCCAAAGTTCCCGAGCAAAGGGGCGAAGGAGAAAGAGGTGGACAGAGGTTTCAACATGACAAGCACAGAGAGGGCATCGAGAGGGCCCTTCCCAGCCTCTTTTTGAGAGGTTTTCCCAAGAAAGGATACTGTTGTGCAGAAGGGACTAGCAGAAGAGATCTATTTTGGGAAGGGAGGGATGCAGCCAGAGATTTGTCCACACCGAGGGGTCAGGGGCTACCCAAGGGATTGCTTGCAGGGCTGCATAACCAACTGCAGCTGAGTAACTGCCAGTCGAAGACCCCCAGCCTCTTTTGTCCTTCATCCTGGCTGAGGAGGGGGAGCACCCTTGAAGGGCATCCAGGAGGGTTCGAGCTAAAGGTGGTGAGCTTGGCTTGGAATGGTTAATCAAACAGCGAGCAGCGGCCATGTTCGGGTTCGAGCCTGAGACCTGACCGTCGTTACATGACCGACCTTACCACTACGCCGCACCCACGACCTTGTCCAGTACCATATTATTGAGTTGTATCATTTTTACATGTTTCATGTTGACTTATATCATTTGGACATGACGTATCATATTGACTTGTATCATTTTGTCTTACATAATTTATCATTTTTATTTATATCATTTGTACATGATGTATCATTTTGACGTATGTCGACTATTGGACATGTATCATTTTCAAATGATATTGATATACTGGCATATATATTTGAATTTCACTTGTTTTAGTTATATATGATGATGATCTTATCAATATTGACTCGTCAATTTTTATATTGAAAGTGGTTGATGATTTTTTGATGCATATTTGTTACGTATGATGGTTTTGATTTACTGCTCATGATGGATGTTTTCAAATTCACTTAAATTATATATACTTGACTTGTTTTAATTATAGATGATGATCTTGTTATAATAATTATCTTGTTATTTTATATATACTGGATGTTGTAGATTCTATTTCGATGGAAATTTAATAAGTATAATGATGTTATTAATTTGTATGGATGTCCATTTCCCTAAAAAAATATTTATAAATGTTATCCTATAAAATATTTCAAATGAATTTATATGACTTACTGTATAATCATATAAGTTATTTAAGAGACATGATATATTTAACTAATTAAATTGAAATAAAACATATTAAATTAATAATTGTAAGAAAAACAAGAAGCATTTTTTAAAGCAAGAAAGGAAGAAACAATGGAAGCCAAATTGGAAGCCATGCCAGAAGAAAAACTGGAAGAAAAATTGGAACCCAAAAAAGAAGAAAAATGGGAAGAAAAACTAGATGTAAAATTAGAAGCCAAACTGGAAGCAAAATTGGAAGCCATATCAGAAGAAAAACTAGAAGCCAAACCAGAAGCCAAAATGAAAGAAAAATTGGAAGGCATATCAGAATAAAAACTAGAAGCAACACATGGCACTAAACCTGGTGCTATTCCTTGCGCCAAACTAGAAGAAAAATTCAAAGCCAAATCAGAAGAAAAACTGGAGGTAGAATGGGAAGCCAAACCAGACACAAAAATGGAAGAAAAATTGGAAAGAAGATCAGAAGCAAAACTGGAAGCAACTCTTGGCACTAAACTCGGCGCTAATTCTGGTGCTATTCCTGGCACTAATCCTGGTGATAAACCTGGTGTTATTCCTGGTACTAAACCTAGCACTAATCTTGGCTCTAAAAAAGGCACTAAATGTGGCTCTAAATATGGTGCTAATTATGGCACTAAATATGGCGCAATTATAAAAAGTCCATATTGTGCCTAGTTTTGTGCCAAAAAAGGTGTATGATTCATGGAGTAAAATACACTAAATTCCAACGCTATTTTAGGCACTAATTGCATGTTCTGTTGTAGTGAAACTAACCATATTTATTGGTTACAATTAATTACAAGATCCTAAAGTACAGTACCAAAGATGGATGGTAGGGAGAGTATGGATGGTAAGGGTGAATGAGAGAATAATGAAAGAAACGTCATAAATACGTTATTTCCCAACTTTATGTATGCATGTTCCCAACTTGACACTTGTCATGTTGGGAACTACCTTGTGCCCACTTGGATGCTATGCTCCCCCATCCTTAGGACTTAGGATAAAATATCATATAACTTGTACCTTAGGAAATATTAATATAATGTTCCCTTGGGCTTAAGCCCCCTTTTCTTAGCCTCTCTTCCTAGACTCTTAGCCCCCCTTTACCTTCTAGTGGAGTGTTAGCCCCCCATACTCCTTTTGATTGGTTGGTTTGTAGCATTGATGTATTTTATTAATAATCCTAGTGTCATTACATATTGCACTGATAGGCTCACTATCATTTTAGCATCTAAGCTCTTCGACCTAATAATCACACATGCACTCTAGGATATAATATTTTGACTTGGCGGCCTGTGAAATATATGTACATTTACAATTTATGGTTCATGTTGGGGATATTACATTCCCCTCCCAATTATTTATGCATTGTCCTTATTGCATTATATACAATGTACATTCAAAATTCTTCAAAAATCTCCATGCCTTTGCTATTGAATCTTGTTATCCTTCAGGTGCTCTTCTTTCCCAGTGCTAGATTCATGTCTTCACACTTAAGATGGAAGTATTTTTCTCTATTCCACATAGCTTCTTCAAGTAAGAATTCAGATCATTGTTCTTTCTGACACACCCTCACAATTCTAGCTACCATTCCATATACATTCTTGAGCTTCCTCTTCCATGTTGCACTCACCCTTCCAGGCTTAGGCATGTCTTCACTACTACATAGTCTTTCATTGATCCATATTTGCAAGGCTTTCACACACAAGGAGAGTGCTAACTCATTACCATATCCCCACTAAGGCTATACACTCTATGGAAATCATAGGGCTCCAGTGTATAAACAATAGCCTTTCTTCCTGAAATTTCCAGCCTCAATAACCATCATCTCATATGTATCACACATATACAATCAACATGATACAATATAAAAACAATTTCATTTATAAATTCAGATTGTGTGTATAAGTAAATTCATTTTTTTCCTAAGTATGAGATTCCATCTCATATTTCCTTGGTTGTTGCAGCACCAGGAATCAATCTTTATTATGGCTTTCAGTAGTTCTATACTTGAGACCAATTTTCCCGTAATACTTCCATCTTGGATTTAGCCAAACATGTTGTTAATATTTCCTGTAAAACATATTGTTATTGCAATATTTACAAAATTTCACAAAGTGATCTTATAATTGTTTACACTTACCAATTCAATCATTTCTACCAATCCACTTATCAATTGGAATGAGATTACCATTCCCTGCACATGTACTATCAAAAACCAAGATTTTCTTTCTTCTAGCCATCACTATTTTCATTAATTTGTTTCCCTAATAAAGATTTCCTATAGTCCATCCTCATGTGACTACTTTAACTTGCAACTCTTTTGTTGAAATGTTTAACAGCCCCTGAATTAATGGTCTCAACTTCATAAGTTAGCAGTGGTTACAACATTTAAGTTGTTAGCATAATCATTTCTACAAAATATAATATATGCATGCATTCCCTAACAGACATTTTATAATTCGTTCAAGCATACACAACTCTATCTTAGGATACATGAGTGAAAATATACCACTTTCACACTTTCATTATCTATTCATACATGTTATTCAATGCACCTTTGCATTGGTTTTCAGAATTCCCTTTATCTAAATCATGCATCCCACCATGGTAAATTAGAAGGTCTGGACAATGCCTCGACGCATCATACATACACTTCCTATTGCTTTCTCACCCATTTAGATGCCTTCCTTTTTCGACTTTTTATCACACAATCTGTACTTGCCCAAAGCCCAAGGAAAGTGAGGAAAGATTGGTGTAACGGGGGGTGACCTATCAATGTCACCTTAATAGGAAATCCCTTTCTATTTAGGAGTATATCAAGATTACCCCAGGGGAGATGTCCCCAGTGACCTAAAGGGCTGATGAAACTAAGGAAAGGATTCAATAATACCCCCCTCTCACCGGTCACTCAAGTAAAAGGTTATTTTAGGTCTTTAAGAGATGAAGCAAAGTGAAGATGAAGTGTACCTTCCTAAAACAAGACAACAAAGGAAAAATATGGAAACTTTCAAGTACAAAATGATGTTAGTGCTTCATAAGACAATGAACCTTTGAAATATAAGCTAGCTGATATTATATTGCATAAATATGAAAGTTTACAACAACAATAAGTATTTTATAACAGCTGCAAAATAATATGCCCTTAAATTGCTTGAAAAGACAATGAAAAAATAGCTTTAACTAGGCAGAATGAAAATCAATTGTCACAAGCAATCTTAGCAATGTCTAGCTAGCATTAAATGTCACTTTTGCAGAGAATTTTCTGCAGTTAGATGGCTGTAGAAATATTTTGTAACAACAACAAACTCTAGTGCTCAAAATTCCAAGGAAACACCATACAAACATAGCATTTATCTAGTAGATTAATTGGCAATTGTCACAAGAAATTTCTGAATGACCTAAGTGCAAGTTATGTAGGTGAATGTAGCAATTTAGCATGAATTAGTATGGTTGTATCAAATTTTTGCAACAAAAACAATTTAGCTAAGGAGTTAGTCTAGTTTAGGGTTAGTAAAAGTTATTAAGAGCTTCAAGGAGAAAGATTTGAGTGTTTGTTTGATCAATCATTCACTATGATGAGTAGACTAGTGACTTTTAGTGTTTATGGAGTCAACAATAGCAGAGACAAAACTTGGAGAAAAGTAGCAATGATAATGCTTTTTCAAAGGAGAAGGTATGGATGGAGGAGGTGTTGGCAACCCAAGGCCTCAAGCATCCAAATGCTAGGGATAAATTTGCTAGAGAGTAAGGAATCTTAGACCCTAGCGAATATTCCTTCCTTAGACTATTGAAATAATGTATGCAATAGGAAAGTAGAGTGAAACTACTAGAGAGCTAGAACTTTAGGGCTCTAGTAGCCACTTCTTAAACAAGGTGTTCTTGAGAAATTTAAACAAGTAGAAAACTATAGAGAGAAAGAAGTAACTTATATTTCTCTCCTAGGGTTTAAGTAAGCAATTTCATAATCTTTAACATGAAACAAGTAAAATTTACCACAAGCATTCATTAACATAAACAAATTGCATATTTTCGACTCACTTCACCAAGAATAGTCAAGCCAAGCCCTAGTTGAAGATATTCCACCATGAAAAATAGCCAAGATACACCAAAATATGCCTCTCCAAGAAGTTGTGCACCAATTATTTCAGCCAATAACCCTTAAAGAGGGTGTAAATTTCAGTCCACACTAAGTGTGTGATGAGTTATGATGAAAAATGAGAGTATTTTATCTCTATTTATACAATATCAATGACCTTTAATTAATTTTAGGTCATAAAAAGGCCGACTTGGCCAAATTACATCAAAAATCCAGTTTTTATACAAATAAAAGTAATTAACCCTTGAAATCATTTCCAAGGGTGACATCATGCCATTCTAGGGTGACGTTGAGCCCCTAAAGTGTAATGTTGAGCTCCATGTGCAGAATGTTTGGCCTACAAAGGCCTTGGATGATGCCCACACGTGCCAACTAGCTCACAACTTCCCTCAATATGCAAACCCTAGCTTTGGTTGATGTCTAGGGTCATAATGGTGACATCATGGGATCTTAAAGGTCAAATTCCAAGTGGAAGAGAAAGATACCCCTGGGTCTAGGTCTACTAGAGTTTCTCCAAGGGCAATGTCCTTGTTTCTTCCTGGTGCAATTCGTTTATGTCTCTCTTCCCCTGGCTAGGGTTACAACATCCATCTGTGGGCTTTCAGCCCCATGGAGGTCCGAGCTAATCATTCCCCCATGTGTATAAGTCCACTGGGAAAATTCCTACAGTAACAAAAAGTACGCCCTCCAGGAGTTCATAAGTCTCAGGAATCATAACATGTAAATCACATCCAATAATCAAATTACCCAAACATGTGCATCAAACCCCCCTTTACCCAGACAAATGCTCAAATATGTTATGAAATTTAACAAGTCAAGTTTGGAGAGGGTCTCAGAGTGTCCTATTGGGCCAATCCTCCTTAAGTTTAGGGTGTTTATAAGGTGAGAAATAATTCAAGTCATGTAAGTGTATGAGGTGTTGTGGGGTAATTGTTTGGGCATGGGGTGTTGTGATAATAGGGAAATGTGAGTCCTACCTGTGGGTTCCTTTGTAGGAGGAAAGATGCACCTTGTCATGGATGTCATTGTTTCCTAACCCATTCACTGCCTTTAATTATTAGCTTCATTTATTTTGATCTTTTTCTTTTATGCTTCAACGGAAAATTTGAGGGAGACTGTCCTAGCTTGGTGACCATAGGTGACAATGTTATCCACAAGAATTTCAAGGAGATGAGAAGGTTGGCTCATGATGAGACCCCCTTTCTCATGTCTATGTCACCAAGAGCCACTACTCTGGTTTGGTGACCAGATAGATGGTAGTGTCATACCGCTACAAGCCCATGGTCATAATAGGTCGACTCATGATGAGACCTCCCATCCACCAACTAATACCTTGAATGTTTATTTATCTTGTGGGTTCCCTTTTCTCACTAAGAAGTGTTTTATTGATTTCTCAAGAATCCCTAAGCGAAGCATCTCAAAGGTTTTTTCTTTGGATTTTAACTCTTTCCATCTACTTTTACCCCTTGGGCCTTTATCCCCTTATTCCCACAAGGCAAGGTACAACCCTTCCTAGTGTGGAAAACCCAAGTGGAAAGTGAGAGGAATAAAGATGGAAAGTGGTAAGTATGGAGGGAATGGATGATGACCTTTCATAGACTCACCCAGTGGAAACCTATCCTAAAGGGAGATCAACTTACTAGGGATTCATGTCACCCTTCCAGGTATGAACAAGTTAAAGAGCATAATTTCCAAGAAAACGTTATGAAATGAAGGATAATTCAATGCAACACATTCAAGTGCTTCAATAATCAGAATGACACATACCATGATACCCAGACTCATTACCTTGTGGAGAAAGACTTGTTGCTACTTCACGACCAAGATAGTGGGATGGATATTGTTGTTGTTGATAAATGGGATGCACTGAATAAAAGAGGGGCCCTCCAGGGCCATGCTCAACTCATACAACTCTTGACACACCATGTCTAGGACTTGTGGGCCTCGATACATGATCTCCTTAGTTATCTCTAGGGTAGGGGATAACTCGAGGACATGTGATCACCGTAGAGTGCATGAGAACCTCAACATCTCTGGCATGACCTGTGACTGCTAGATCTCAACAAAATACATCAGTAATCCTCAGGGTGATGATATCACCCCTTGATCATATATGATGTAATAAAATAAAGAACCTCATAAGCATGCATATATACATAATGGAGAAATAAAACATGAAAATGAAACTAAAACTATACTACCATGATATGAATATGGTATATACAATGGATGCAAATGCCTACCTAATATAACTTACCTATACTTACCTGTGAAGTCAAGTCTTTTCCCCATGATGGGGTTTAAGGAGGTTTCCACTAACTGGTAATGGACATTTTCTTCCTTCCAACGTGGATAAATAGTAGGCCTCATTGACTAAATTCATTCTGATTCTGAAAGGTCCAATAAAAAATTGTGCATTCCCTTTAACAATAGTAGGCTCTCCTTTATTTGTGTCCCACATCCAGACCATATCTCCCTCTTGATACTCTTTTGCTTCAAACTTGGTTGTTTCTTGTATAACCCTAGTATATTGTCTCGAGGGAGGAGGGTGGGATTCAACTATAAGGACTTCTTGTTGGCTTGGTTTTATCAATATGTCATCATCCCCTTTCTTTAGTAACTTGATAGTTCCAACTTCCTTGTCCTTATATTTATATAAGAGTTGTTTATATTCTTCCCTCTTTGGCCATTGTATCTCATCAAAATCTTCCTATGAAGTGAAGGGAAAATCCTTTGGAGAAAATATAGGAAGGTTTTCCTTGATCGGCTCATGTGTCTCACTGATTTCAGAATCATTGTTAATTTCTTGTACATATGCCTTGCCATTGGAATATTTGGAAGGCGTTCTATTTTCCCATTATTCGTAGGCACATTTATGTAAGTTATATCCATCTCTAATGTACCTCCCAACATTGCAGCAAACTTTCTGAACAAAACCATCCCCCACACATCAAGAACGTCCACCACCACAATATCAAAATGAATCACTCTCTTAGAACATTTATGAAGGCATACTTCAACATTATCAACTACCCCATGAGTGGGTATGGCCCTGGATTCAAAACCGCACACATTTCTATAAGGTCGTTTAGCCTTTAGGCCTAGTTTTGCCATGACTTTCAAAGACATCATGTTAGCACTTGCTCCTGAGTCAAGCATACAATTGGTAAGACATTTTTTATTCACTAGTAACATCATGAAGAAGGGTGGGTGTCCATCATATTGAACCCTAAAATGGTCTGCTTGTAACATAATAGGAGAGTCCATTGGCTCATCTGATACATTGAAAAAAAATTCTAACCTTTCTTTCATAGATGGAACTTTGATAACTTCCCTTGTTACACAAAATTGGAATTAGTCAGCGCTCCCTAGTGTATCATGACAAGGGATTAATCGCCTCTCGTGGAACCTTGAAATCTAGCGGTGGTGAGTTTACTAATCACCTGCGGGTTTTGGTGTAATGACAGTCGTACTACCAATAATTGGTATTAGATCTAGAGGTCACGATTTCAATACACACTTGGCTCGGGCTGAGGGGGAGATTGTTACACGAAATTTCAAGTAGTTAGTGCTCCCCGGTGTATCGTGACAAGGGACTAATTTCCTCTCGTGGATCCTTGAAATATGGTGGTGGTGAGTTTACCAATCACCTGCGAGTTTTGGTGTAACGACAGTCGTACTACCAACATCCCTCAATGGAATGGTCACATGCATTTTGGCCAATGCACCTTCCAAGTAAAATTCTAAGTCAATCTTGTCAGATTTAGGAGAATTCTTAGGAAGAAGTTTGTTCATATGCGGAGGTTTTGGTTGTGAAGTTCTAGGTCCAGTAGAGAGAGATTGGTTCATTCATTTTTGTCTAGTATACACTTAGAATTCTTGGTTTTTCAACTTTTCTCTCGACTCTTGATCAAAATTATTTATCACCTCCATCCTAGCCTTCCTGATTGCTTCCTTTATGCCCTCTTGATGTTCTCAAGTGTGATATTAAGACAACATTGTGGGCCCTCAATGGTATGATCAATAATATTTACTTGGTCATGTTCATCATTGTTTAGGGGGAATTAATGCTCCCAATGTGACTCTTTTCATTGTAAGCACCAAGGGTTCTCCTCTACCATGTTTGTGGGGGCTAAAGTATTAGGGACTTATTGATCATTCTTCGGTTTGAAACCTTGAGTACCCCTTTGGAATTTCCCCTTATAAGGAGGTCATCTAGGAGATTTTTGTTGGGCTCTTTCTAGGTTGGCAATCCTATTCATCATTAATTCTTGGGTTTTAACCATGCCATCTATAGTCAATTGTAGCTTTGCCAAGATAGCACCAATATTTAAAGTAGACTCAGCATTGTGGACTATTTTGGGTTTAGCATCCATTTTGACTCTTGGGGCAGAGAAAGGTTCGAATTTGGATGATGATAGGTTATATTCAATTTTTTTAGCCATCTCTTGGGCTTCTTGGATTGTCCTAAGAGCTTTGTCTCTGAGGAGAAAACCCATTTTTCCTATAAAGGCTTTGGTGTAAAGGAAGAGAAGGAAATTGTTTGAAGGGTGATGGATTGTTGAGATCTGTTGTATTAACCTTTCAAATTTATCATGAAATTCCCTAACATTTTCATTCTCAGCCTTTGTGATGTTATTGAGCCTTATTAGCATCATGTTAGGGTCTTCCTTGAAACTCCATCATTTGAGGAACACTTCCTCTAATTTATCCATGGATGTAATACTAGCGTCAGGGAGACCATTATACCATCATCTAGCACCATCATATAGGGTAGCAGAGAAGAATTTCATTGTTAAATCTTCAGCATCATCACTGATAGGATGAAGTTGAAAGAAGGCCCATAAATTTCTCATATGATTTTCAGCGCTAACTACATCATTACCAATGAACTTAGGAAACCACTTATCATACCTAGGGAGAATTTGCCTAGGGTATTTTGGAATGTTTGTCATGTCTAACAGTTTAAAAATATTGGATGACCATTGTTTCTAGTTATTAGCTTGATTCAGAATGGGTCTGAGTCTGAGCGTTAGACATTGTGTTTAAGGGAAGATTGCATCCAAATAATGATTTTAATATAGAAGAATCTTGGGGAGGATTTATTCCATAAGACTCGGGAGGATTTATGTATCTCCCTAAACTTAGTGGAGTCGCCAGATAGTATTCTTGAAATTATCAAAGGGATGAGGGGATCACCCTCATTGGAGTCGCCAGGTAAGCTTTGTAGGATAAAGGCTTTGAGGGAAAGTCTTACCAAAAAAATTTCGTTGAGGAATATTGACTCAGTGTTCCCCGACAACAATGCCAAAATGTCATTGCACAATCTGTACTTTCCCAAAGCCCAAGGCAGGTGAGGAAAGATTGGCATAATGGGGGGTGGCCTATCACTATCACCTTAATAGGAAACCCATTTATGTTTAGGAGTATATCATTATTACCCCCGGGGAGACATCCCCAGTGACCTAAAGGGATGATGAAACTAAGGCAAGGATGAAAGAATACCCCCCTCTCACTGGTCACTCAAGTAAAAGGTTCTTTTAGGTATTTAAGAGATGAACCAAAGTGAAGATGAAGTGTACCTGCCTAGAACAAGACAACAAAGGATAAATATGGAAACTTTCAAGTACAACATGATGTTAGTGCTTCATAAGACCATGAACCTTTGAAATATAATCTAGCTGATAAAAAATTGCAGCAATATGAAAGTTTACAACAACAATAAGTATTTTATAACAACTGCAAAAAACATGCCTTGAAATTGCTTGAAAAGACAATGAAAAAGTAGCTTTAACTAGGCAGAATGATAATCAATTGTCACAAGCAATCTTACCAATGTCTAGCTAGCATTAAATGACACTTTTTCGAGAATTTGCTGCAATTAGATGGCTGTAGCAATATTTCATAACAATAAATTATAGTGCTCAAAATTGCAAGGAAACACCATGCAAACTTAGCATTTATCTAGTAGATTAATTGGCAATTGTCATGAGAAATTTCTGAATGAGCTAAGTGCAAGTTATGTAGGTGAATGCAAAAATTTAGCATGAATTGGTATGGTTGTAGAAAAGGTTTGCAACAACAGAAAGTTATCTAAGGAGTTAGTCTAGTTTATGGTTAGTAAAAGTTAGTAAAAGCTTCAAGGAGAAAGGTTTGAGTGTTTGTGTGATCAATCATTCACTATGATGAGTAGACTTGTTCCTTTTAGGGTTTATGGAGTCAACAATAGCAGCGAAAAAAATTGGAGCCAAGTAGAAATGATAATTCTTTGCCAAAGGAGAAGGGATGGATGGAGGAGGTGTTGGCAACCCAAGGCCTCAAGCATCCAAATCCTAGGGATAAATTTGCTAGAGAGTAAGGAATCTTAGTCCCTAACTAATCTTCCTTCCTTAGACTATTGAAATGATGTATGCAATAGGCAAGTAGAGTGAAACTACTAGAGAGATAGCACTTTAGGGCTCTAGTAGCCACTTATTAAACAAGGTGTTCTTGAGAAATTTAGACAAGTAGAAAACTATAGAGAGAAAGAAGTAACTTATGTTTCTCTCCTAGGGTTTAAGCAAGCAATTTCATAATCTTTGACATGAAACAAGTAAAATTTACCACAAGTATCCATTAACATAATAAAAATGCATATTTTCTACTTACTTCACCAAGAATAATCAAGCCAAACCATAGTTGAAGATCTTCCACCATGAAAAATAGCCAAGATACACCAAAATATGCCTCTCCAAGAAGTTGCGCACTATTTATTTCACCCAATAACCCTTAAAGAGGGAGAAAATTTCATTCCACACTAAGTGTGTGATGAGTTATGTTGAAAAATGAGAGTACTTTATCTCTATTTATACAATATCAATGACCTTTAATTAATTTTAGGTCATAAAAAGGCTGACCTGGCCAAATTACATCAAAAATCCAATTTTTACACAATTAAAAGTAATTAACCCTTGAAATAATTTCCAAGGGTGATGTCATTCCCTTCTAGGGTGACATTGAGCCCCTAAAGTGGAACGTTGAGCTCCATGTGAAGAAGGTTTGGCCTCCAAAGGCCCTGCATGATGCCCACACGTGCCAACTAGCTCACAACTTCCCTTAATATGCAAACCTAGCTCTAGGTGACGTTCAAGGTCATAATGGTGATGTCATGGGTTCTGAAAGGTCAATGTATAGGTGGAAGAGCAAGATCCCCATGGGTCTAGGTCTGCCAGAGTGTCTCCATGGAAACTTCTTTATTTCTTCCTGGTGCAAGTTTCTAATGTCTCTCTGCCCCTGGCTAGGGTTACCACAACCATATGTGGGATTTCAACCCCATGGAGGTCTGAGCTAATCATTCCCCCATGTGTACCTGTCCACCGGGAAAAGTATTGTAGAAACAACAAGTACGCCCTCCAGGGGTTCATAAGTCACAGGGATCATAACATGTAAATCATATCCAATAATCAAATTACCCAAGCATGTGCATCAAACCCCCCTTTACATAGACAAATGCTCAAAGACATTAAAAACTTTAACAAGTCAAGTTTGGAGAGGGTCTCAGGGTGTCCTATTGGGCCAATCCTCCTTAAGTTTTAGGCGTTTCCCAGGCGAGAACCAATTTAGGTCATGTAAGTGTATGAGGTGGTGTAGGGTAAGTGTTTGGGAATGGGGTGCAGTGATAACAAGGAAATGTAAGTCTTACTTGTGGGTGCCTTTGTAGGGGGTGAGATGCACCTTGCCATGGATTCCATTGTTTCTTATCCAATTCACTGCCTTTTATTCTTAGCTTCATTTTTTTTTATCTTTTTCTTTTATGCTTCAAGGGAAAAGTTGAGGGACATTGTCCTAGCTTGGTGACTAGAGGTGGCAGTATTATCCACAAGCATTTCACGGAGATGAGAAGGTTGTCTTGTGATGAGAACCCCTTTCTCTTGGCTATGCCACCAAGAGCCACTACCCTGGTTTGGTGACTAGATAGATGGTAGTGTCATACCGCTACATGCCCATGGTCATAATAATTTGGTTCATGATGAGACCTCCCATCCACCAACTAATACCTTGAATGTTTATTTATATTGCGGGTTCCATTTTCTTACTGAGAATCTTTTTACGTATTTCTCAAGAATCCCTGGGAGAAGAATCTCAAAGGTTTTTTCTTTGGATTTGTACTCTTTCTAGCTACTTTTACCCCTTGGGCCTTTAGCAACTTCTTCCCACAAGGCAAGGTACAACCCTTCCTAGTGTGGAAAATCCAATGCTCGAACAAAGGTGGGGGAAAATGAGAGGAATAAAGATGGAAAGTGGTAAGTATGGAGGGAATGGATGATGACATTTCATAGACCCACCCAGTGGCAACCTATCCTAAAGGGAGATCAACTTACTAGTGCATCATGTCACCCTTCTAGGTATGAACAAGTTAAAGAGCATAATTTCCAAGAAAACGTTATGAAATGAAGGATAGTTCAATGCAACACATCCAGGTGCTTCAATAATTAGAATGACACATACCATGATACCCGGACTCATTACCTCGCAGAGCAAGACTTAATTTTACTTCAGGACTAGGCTGGTGGGATGGATATTGTTGTTGCTAATAAATGGGTTGCACTAAAGAATAGAGGGGCCCTCTGGGGCGATGCTCAAGTCATCTGGATCTCGACACTCCATGTCTTGGACCTGTGGGCCTCGAGACATGATCTCCTTAGTTATCCCTAGGGTATGGGATAGCACGTCCCAAACACTACACCAAGAATAAAATCTTGTGGTGCTCTTCAGTTTTAGCAAAAGGGTTGCATTCCAAATATTAGTTATAAGTAGGAATTTCATTGGATACTTTAGTGGCACTATAGCCTTTCCATATCTAATCATGTCATGGTCTCAGCCATGACTAGATTTAATGGAATTCATTTCTATAACATAGTCATACTCATTTACTTACTTTGGTTATTAACCCATAAACAACAAATTCATGACATGCTATTATGTCACATGCATGCATTCAAAATCTAAACAACTTTTATAATTATCCCAGACCCCTGGACTTTACAATACCAAATTACATATCAATATTTTAAATTCATTCCAATCGTACATAATATCACTTCACAAACAATATCCAGTTGAGAGAATTCTTACCTAAACTCCCTTCAACAATTGTGTAGCATAAATACATAACATTCATACCTGCATAACTTCCCTTAAATGAATTTTTTGATGTTACCTGATTAGTTGGTAATTGGTATAATCTCGTATGATTCCTTTACCAACCTCTTATCATCATTTTACCCTTCATATATCTTCTTCATATGGATGACTATTAGCAACATCATTATCACCAACACTTGCAGTTGTGCAATAAATCTCTCTTTCATGGTTGTCCAATTGGCCATATCATAATTGTTGCTATAGAAATTGAAACAACCTCTTTCATCATTTACAACTCTCCTTGTTGTTCCTATTTGTCCTCAACTCCCCCTGAATTCTTGTATTGGTTTGTGCTCTTACAAAAATCATTATGCATAATTGTTATCTATCATAAGCACCCTTTTCTAGCCAAACCACTCATGGTCACTTTACATTTCTATCCCTATACTATGCTAATATTAATCTTCATCATTCATCTCTTCCTTAATCCCTCTAACCCAACTCATACATGACTAAATTACATTTCCAAGCCCATTGTCTTACTAACTTTGTATCTTCACATCCCTTTTATTTTACTGGATCAAGATGATTCAACTTGCCCTGACTGAATACTTCAACTCTTGTGGTTCCCGTACCATTCACTTATCCTTCCTTATCCAATTTGGTCTAAAATTTTACTTGCCTATTCAATTTCGATCATACAAAAATGCTACACAAAGGTCGTATTTTCCATCTTCATAAATATTAATTGGAAGTAGTTAGAATTTCCCCTACCTTCCATCATAAAATTCATTGGTTCTTCCATCCTTCTAGAATATAACCAATGGATCCTTCCCACTTGAGATGGGTCATCTTCAGGATTTGTCTCTTTTCCCGTCCATACCAATCATAGAACCATTTTTTTCTTCATGGTTTCTTATTGATTTCCCTTCATATTATCATCTCCATGCTTGAATTATTTTGACTCGTCATCCCAATCTACGTTGGGAGTGCACCCAACACCTTTGGAAGGCACCCTGCATTTTCTATATGCATCAAAAATCCCTTTCATTGTTATCATTGTCCCCTAAAGTGTTGCAAAAGACTCTGAATATCTTAGTATCCACCTAGTGGTACCTTTTTCCACTATCCCCAATTACTTATGAAATTTATTCAATTCTAGAATGCACTTAGATTTATGTAATTCCTCTCCTAGAAGTATGGTTGCATACTTCTAGAACCAATATGCACATAATGCATCACTTATACATATGTTGGCACTCTTTATCATGCGTGCACCTTCGTTACTTCATCCCTAAATTTATAACATTCAAACCATGCTTCCACTACACTACTTTGACCACCATAATGGAGGTATTACTCCAAATCTGCATAACTAATCCCCAGAGATGATGCACCTTAGCTCCATGTATACACTCTATATTTATTTATCAGAATACTAACATATTGACATATCAATCCTCTTAGAATAGTTTTTCCCACAATGTACTACTTTATCTTTACATTGGCATCCTTTTGAGTGAATGGGTTTTGACTATTTTATCCACTTAATTGATTTACTCTTGCACCCTGATATTGATCACTATGATCAATGTAAGTGGATTTATCGCATCGAATTCCTTTACACATAAATTTATCTTCTTGTATAACCAAGCCTTCATGGTTGTGCCTAGATTCATATCTCAAAATCATTCATTCCTGGATTTTGATCATCTTGTGAGGCATCCTTGACACACCACTCTTTACTTGAGTGTCTATGTTCATCTTTAACCAAAGTTCAAACCCATTTTACCTTATGTATAATCCACCTTTGATTTCATGCTTTGCATCCCCATGTGTACCTGTTATACATGCAATATCATGAGTTATAGATGGAATTTATTACCTAACATCCACATCTAGTATGAATAGTGTCATCTGGGATTATTTTCTTCAAAACAAGAATTTCATTGGGGGTCTTCCATGTTTCCCATTGAACCCCGATATCTGATCCTTGCAACTTCCTAAGAAACCACATGCACATTTGAAAATATGCACCTTTCTTACTCATATATTTAAAATTCCTTGTATTTACTCTATTCTATCTACAACCTTAATCTCCTTTTAAGTACACTATAAGTCTTCCTACCGACTTCCAATGAATTATACTGCTTAATTTGTAGTTCTTGTTGTCTAACTAGATTTCTTGCATCCAAGACCTTTCCAATGACTGCTCTCTTGCTCAATTCCGAGTCTTGAGAAAATGGTTATTGATGGAAAGGGAAAGGAAAGGAATATCATCTTGGAAAAGATATCTATTAGCACATGCAACATAGCTTCAATGCTCATCAATCGTCTGATCATTCCTTCAGATTTAATCTTGACCATTGGTCTGTTACCATTGGCCACCAGAACACTCGACATGACCCTAATACTCAACAACCATCTGATATGGACTTTGATTCAATATTAGCCATCAAACCATTTAATCGTGGGTCTAAGGTCATCATTTCTTCCATTCAAAATTCCATGACCTCCAAAATACACTCTCGTGTTCCACTGCCCTTATTTTGCAACCATACTTAAAAAAAATTCCAAACATTTCATTGCGAGTCTAAGGCATTTTCATTCAAACTTTCACTGCCTCCAAAATACACCTTCACATTCTACCGCACTTATTTTTTCACCCATACTTAGAAACTTCCTTAATTTTTTTATGGGTTCATAACCCATTCTCTATTCTTGTGACTTTTCTACAGCCTACTAAATGCACCCTCACATTCCACCACCTTCATTTCGCACCCATAATTAGAAATTTTCCTAAAAAAAATCCCTCTCACCATGGGTTGAAGCTCTTTCCCAATTTTCTTTTTTACATCCCTAACCCTTTTGTCCAACCAATTCTTCATACTTAATTTAATTTCTTGAAATCTATCGCACTCTACGATATGTTACACTTCCACTCTGCCATACCTTTCACACATGCGATGTCTTAACACTTAGTCAAATTTGTAAACTTCACCGTGGGTCACAGTAATTTCATGCTTCCTCCATTCATACCCTTGATACTCTTCGTCGAACGATCCATTCTTTTACTTATCCAATTCTTGAAATCTCACCAGAGGTCTAGAGTCAAGATTTTGCAGGATAGGCAGGCACTCGGTAACTGCAGCTCCAAATCACTTGCAACCTACTACACCATCCATCATGTACCTACCACACTTTTCCTCCACATCACGCTGACATCACTGTACAAAAAATACCCAAATTTTTCCAATTTTCCAGAATTTCTTATTTTATGATTTTTCCCAAATACGCCCAATTTCACAATTTCTTTCTTCAACTACCATAGAAGCTCTATAACTAATATTAATTTGACCAATTTCATCCTTTTAAGTGTTAATTATTCCCTGACACCCAATATTCGACCCTTCCATGTTGAATTTTCCATAAATTTCACTGCAAAAATTAGGGCTTTTCTCCCAATTTTGCCGAATTTCTCCATGGGTGCTTTGCAAATATGAAATTTAGTCAAATATAGGACCAAAAATTCCCAAATAAACCTCCAAAACATCTAATTTTACCCATGCATGACCATTTAACAATTCCGGGCATGAATTTTCTTCAATTCCATTAAGAAATTGAGGATTCTTACCAATTCCACCATGATTACCTCTGTAAATTGAAATTTGACCATCTACAGGCCTGAATTTGTTAATACTACAATTAAAATTTGCGGATTTCTAATCCCTGGCTAAATCTCCTTAAATTCCTCATGAATTCTTCCCCAATTTCATAGGAATACTTTTGTCAAACAATTTGCATACATACTTTGAAAATTAAACTTCTGCAATTTTATCTTTTGCTTTCTGCTAGTTAGCCCATGCAGGATCAATATTGAACATGTGGCTTTGATACCACTTGGTAACATACCTAGCCACCAAGATGAGTCACATTACCTCTATTCTTTGTAGAATCCCCAACCCCAAGATGGGTTATGCCACACAAACAATTTCACCTTTCTGATACCATTTAATTGATAACATGTTATACATATGCAACAATTATGCAATGCAAACATCATACAATTCATACATAAACATGTATAATAAAACATACATATTTTTCATAAGAATTCACACATTAAATAACATAAAAACATAGATAAAATAACACTTATATTGTTAATAATTTCACCATATGCATGAAGACCTCAGACTTTCCTCCCAACCATAGACTTTGTTGCTCACAAATCTCAACAGCAAGTCACCCCTGAGTTGGGGTTAAAACTCCACCAGGGAAAATGATTTCTAACCTAGGATAAGGTCTAATAACAACATAAATTCTCAGGATAATGTGCCAACTCTATAAGCCATACTACAGCCTCTCATCCCCCACAACCTATCCCACTCCAGGAAGTGTACCCATTATCTTCTCAACAATCCTTTGGTTGTCCAACTTCCCTTCTAGGGCTTCAAAAACAAGCCAGAAAGGAAGTTTCAGAGCTTTGTAGCTACGGCTTGGCACATAGGGAAATAGTTCCCAGTATTTCTCTCACCTAGAGAGGATTCTGACGGGCCTAACAACTTCCTTCTTTAGAATGCACATGGGCTTGACAACCCGCTTATTCAGAATGCATACATGTTTGACAACCTGCTTCTTCTCCTCAAACTAACTAGATTTATTGGTTACAATCAGCTCCAAGATCCCAAAGTACAGTAACAAAGATGGATGGCAGGGAGAGTATATATGGTAAGGGTGAAAGCAAGAATAATGAAATAATCCTCGTAAATACACTATTTCCAAACTTTATGTATGCATTTTCCCAACTTGACACGTGTCATGTTGGGAACTACCTTGTCCCCACTTGAGTGATACGTTCCCCCATCCTTAGGACTTAGGATAAAATATCATCTAACTTTAACTTTAGAAAATATTAATACAATATTCCCTTAGGCTTAATCCCCCTTGGCTTAGCCCCTCTTCCTAGACTCTTAGCCCCCCTTTCCCTTCTAGTGGAGTTCTAGCTCCCATACTCCTTTTGTCTGGTTGGTCTGCAACAATGATGTATTTTATTAATAAGATGAGTATGATTACATATTACAATGATAGGCTTTTTGGCCTTTTAGCATCCATGTTCTTTGACCTAATAATCACATAGGCACTCTAGCCTATAATATCCTGACTCACCATCCTAAGAAACATATGTATATTTACAATTTGGGGTTCAACCTTGGGATATTACACAAACAATAGATCAGCTATGGAAAACTAATTCAACTAAATGTTTGAGAATCGATATCTTCCACTAGTTAGGCAGGGGAGGACCAGGTGCTCTTTAGTATAGAGGAAATAATTTTCAAAAACTTACAGTTAGATCAATGTCAAGGCCAATTCCTTCCCATCAATAAACCTCACGTTCCTAAGTCACCAAAGAAATGAGATCCTCCACCCAATTTCCACTTGAAACTGAATTTTGATGGGGCCTCGAAACGAAACCTAGGTCTAACAGGGGAAGGGGGAGTCTTTTGTAACTCAACTGGAGATATTAAGGTAATTTATGCAACAAATCTAGGCCAAAACTCTAATAATGGAGAAAATCTATAAGGGATAATAACAAGGTTGAGAATAGCATAGGATAAGAGATACAATGCCTTGGTGGTGGAGGGTGATTCATAATTACTCATTTTAGCACTAAAAAGAGTTGGGAATGGGATCAACCTTGACAAAATATCTAGTAATTGGCATTTATACTTTGGCCTATCCCAGGTGGGAGAATTGATCAGAGAAATATTGGTAGTTATACCCTCGCATGTAAAAAGGAAGGCCAATTCACTTGATGATCATCTTGATAATGTAAGGGTGGATGTTAATAATATATGTAAAGCATGGAACTAGACTAAGACAATTCCTCCATCTCTTAGAAACGAATGTGAATGCATAAATGAATTGGAAATCCATCACTTGAATGGGGTGTTGATGAGTGGGGTAGCAGATGCACACACAACATGCTTGGACACCACTTCAAAAATTAGGGAAGGTACGATGTAAATGGATAATGGGTCATCTTGTCATGAGGGAGTGGGGGATGATAGGTTGGGGGAACCAGGGTATGTCACCCACTTACGCACTTGAGGTTCTCATGGAATATTCAATGCGTGAATGAGATAGGTACAAGGGAGTGTTATAGTGTTTAATGTGGGGTGGAGTTGTAATCATGGAAGATGGTACAATGATGAATGTGTAGTATTATGCTTGGGTGAGGCAGGAGCTCAACATTCTGGAAATAATGAGCATGATGGGAAGGATAAATCTATTTATAGATGAGTAGGGTGGTGCAATGATGGTTGGGTGGAATGAGAAATGGGAGAGGAAATGACGTAGGTTCGGTGATGACCATTTCCTTCTAAGGGGGAAATTGCACTTATAGGTGACAGTAGAGATGGGTTGGATCAAGGAGGGTAGACTAGGAGAGTCTTGTTGCTCAGAGGTGGCTCGGTCGGGGGAAAATTTTAGTGGATCCATGTGTATTTATATCTAGAAAGAAGATATTGGAATGAGGAGGGGGTGGTTTCTTTTGTGTTGGCTCATCTTACATTCCATTACTTAGGAAAGTGGAGATGTTGTTTCTCATATGCATGAGGGTGGAGGTGTTGTTTATTGTTTGTGTTGGTGTCGATATTATGGGATGGTGCGAGGAATGGGTAAAGAGGGGCATTAGTGTCGCCATTTTCTTCTGCAGCTAAGGGTCGGTCTTAGTCGAGTCATGGCCTGTGTGTCAAGGCATGTGAAGTCAGATACCAAACAACAAAGGGGTCGAAGTCAGCAAGTGGTCGGTTGGCCCTTGGAGTCGAGAAGGGATGTCAGAGTCAAAACATGTGTAAATGGTAAGAGTCTGTTCCCAAAGAGTCTGGTCCTATCAAAAAAGGAGCTTTCGTGTGCCCCAGGTCGAGGCAAGTTGTTAATAGAAGTCGAGTCGGTAAGTGTAGTGACCATCATCAGCTCATTATGAGGGATAGAAGAATAAAAAATCATGACGTTCATATCACGTATGCCCTGCATCTCTTATCATCTGTACTTTACACACGTAGGGGTGCCATGGGAAATCTTCAATTCATTTTAAAACATCCAGTCGCCATGAATTCAGTGTTCCCTGGCAAATTTCCACCTCCCTCCTACCCCGTTATAAATTCCAGAGGTTCTGCATGTGTTCCATTCTCAAATCAAGATTATGCACTATTGGTAGTTCTTCTTGAAAGACCAGGTTCATCAAGTTTCCTTCCTAGAGCCCTTGCCAAATCCATCGTGCATAGGGAAAATACACGTTGCACCATGGAAACTTCCCAAAACATAAGGAAGAGCGCGCGAAGTAGCAGAAACGTTGGGCCCAAGCCCCAAAACCTGACTTTGATCAACTAATATCCAAAGGTCAGAACATCCTTTGAACAGTTCAAGTACATGGATTTTTGTAGGAAAAATCAAGGATTCAATGTGAGACTAGCCGAACAGTTTGCACTCAGTTTCGATGGATATCGCGCAGTGATCTCAGGTGTCACTTTCGAGGTGACCGAGGAAACTTTGTATACCACTACAGAGATCCCTCTGCGGGGCGAAAGGTGTTTCAAGGGCATGCCTTTAGATGCACAATGCTATGAAGCTTTCATCAAGAAATATTGTTTAGGGGGGGGAATCGAGACAGGCGTTCTGAGTAGATATTTGCAGGAACCTTTTCAAAAATTAGTTGAAGTAATCAGGATATATTTTACCTATGAAGGGAGATTTGACATGATACATTCACACCACATTAGATTTTTGATTCACTTCACAGGGAAGAGGTCATTACACCTCCCCTTTTTCTTGCACCAGAACCTCCGAGAGATGGAGGACAGCGCCCGGGTTGAAGTGGATAAATCTAGAAGGAAATTCTCTCATGTCTCTCTTATTAAACTGCTCATGGTGGAGTAATTAAGATGCTTGGAAAGTGACTGGGATTCATTCTTTCTCATGGCAGGCATCCCCAAGGATCCAAAGGGGGATTTACCTCTACGCGCGGAAAGGAAAATATCACACCGCATAGAGGGTGTAGTGAAAGAGGTCACGCAGAAAGAGAGGACATCGAAAGCCCTATCCCCCCAATAGAAAATATCCCAGACAAGGGGCAGACCAAAGAAGAACAAGGAAGCTGGGGAAACTCTATTCCCAAAGGAACCACGTGCAAGATCGGTCCTCGAAGAATTACTTATGCGCGTTATTCAGCTAGAACCTACCGAGGGTACAAATCGACAAGGCTGGAGCGAAAGAAGGAGCGCAGATGTTCGAGGGCCATATCAGCAACTGAAGAAAGCAAGCTCGCTATCGCTGAGCTTTACCAAGATAACAGGGAACCAAGACGACAGTTAGCAGTCAAGACCCTTGAAGTGTCAGCATCACAAGGCCACGAAGGGACCATGACATGGCTCAAGAAATAGCTCAGAGAGGTGCATGATACAATCGTACAACTGTGTGAAACACAAAATCTGTCAGAAGAAAGGAATGCGAGGCATTTCGAAGAATGCGAAGCAGCCGAAGAGAAAGTTTGTGCAACTCTTGCCAGCACATAGAAGAAGCATGATTAACTCTGTTCGTTCTGGTACCCTCAAACAGAGCACAGATCTTGACAGTTTTGAAGGGGGAATCACCCTTAGATGGTTTTTCTATTTTGGTAATGACCATGACATTCAACATAAACTCGTCACACATGCACCCCAACAAATGTGTGTGTGACAAAAATCAAGGCTATTACAGTGGATGGTGGGAGTCTCACAGAACACTTGATCATTCATATATCTTATCGTAGGAAAGAATTGACACATCACTCTCCCCATGATGAGACCTTTTCTAATAACCAAATCCCCACGGCAGAATACAAGCAGTCATGCGAAGAGTCATTCTATTTTTGGAAAGGCATCATGCGAAGAGTCATTCAACGTAGAACAGACGGTTTCCTAAATTTTAGGGATAGTGGCTAGAGAGCAAGGTAGGCCAAGTGGCTCCCTGGCCTATATATTTTATCTTTTCAATGTAAGCCAGGTTGGTTGGAAAACTAGTGTAGACAGTGTCTATTGAATGTAGTTCGAGTTCGATCAAAATTTAATGCAAAAGTCCTGTAGCTTTGATGAAAAGATTATAATTGTAGCAGTTGGATGTATTTTTTAGTTTCTTTGCATACATACTTCATGTATTCTTTATTCATATCTATTTTTTTCTAAATAGGAAGGTATTTTGAACCCGAGATTTGTTGCGCAACGCCCTGGGATTCGCGCCATTTAGACAAACTGTCTTTCCTCTAAGTTAACTCTGAATTCATCCTTAGCGGTGCTCTGAGTTGCTTTATGTGTTTTCCCCTCACCACACACAATGATTTTAAACTGAAAATTGTTTCTCGCTTAGCCTTTATCCTCTCAAGTTCAGTCACCAAGTCATTTGTTTCAATCGTTTCCTTGAATCGACTCCATATCCCAAAGTCTTACTATCTTTCACCAATGAAACTAGAACTTACTATTCAAAGGTGTTAAATCTAGCTGACAGTTTAGAGCCATATCTTGTATTGAGATGAAGTCTCCCGAGAGATCTCTCTCCAGGTTTGAAAGGCTAGTTTCGGATCTCAAAGTTGGTTTGTAGGTTGGCTCTGTCATTCGTTTCTCAGCCAAATGAAGTTTATAGAGAGCTAACATTCTGGTGTCGTTGTCGGGGATGGAATTGAATAAACTTTCCATGGGAGAACGACTAAAGTTACAGTTTTTACCCCTGAGGATAACATAGGGACAAACATCTCTTTTGGTTGAAACCTTTACCCTGAAGACTCCAGTCAAAAATCCCAGTAGAACCAAGTAGCACAGTTCAAGAACCCTGGCTCCGAAGACGATCTATACCAGAGCAAATCCTGACCCAAACTCTTTAGATCCTGTGTGCGACCCTGAGAAACTTCTACACAGGACTAGAGAGAAAGCGTCAGACCTTTTCTAATACCTGGAAATAAGAATGTCCTTACCCAAAGACAGTGCGCAAAGCATTGATGACCTTGAGTTTGGCGCATTATTTGAGCAAACCCTGTTCAGGTCTAAGTTGGAAACCATCTTGGACGAGATAGTTTTTTACCAGAAGAGATTCCAATCCCTGATACCTAATAATATCCCTCAAATCCCCAAGCCTCCTAGAGACATGGCCGCCATATTCACCCTCCTCATTCTGCCAGCCCAACTGCATGATTTGCCCCAAAATTATAGCCAGAAGATTAAGCTCTACGATGTTGAAGGGAATGTTTCAGCCCAGAGGCATCTGGATTTGGTCAATGATTTCGTCAACCTAGAAGAGGTAGACTATGCAAATGAAAAAATGAGGTTGTTCACGCAGAGCCTTTCTAAGGAGGTGAGGAAATGGTTCAAATCCCTCCTGACGGCAAGCATTCAAGACTTCGCTGCTTTCGAAACGTATTTCATTACTAGATGGGGAGACAAGAAGAACCCCTTGCAGTTGTTGACATAGTACAATAATATGAAGAGGGCACCAAAGGAGATGGTGCAAGAATTCACATCTTGTTTCATGAGGGTTTATAACTCGATTCCTGTAGACGTCCAGCCACCCCCCGGGGCTGCGCAATTGCAATACGTCGACTCCTTTGACAACGAATTCGCCTTGTTACAAAGAGAAAGAAGATCAGTAAATATGGATGCAATGATGAGTGACACAATCAAATTCAAGGTAAACATGATGGCGTCGGGGAAGATCAAACAAATATTCAACAGAGGCGATAAGAAACCCCAAGGAGATGCACAACCATCGACATCTCGATCCTTGGATGACAAATTCGACTTGATGATGAAGACGATGATGAAATTGATGGAGAGAATGTCCATGTGAAACAGACCTACTGCCCGAGAACAGCATGACCCCCAGCCCAGAAATAAGAACCTCAGAAGGCGTCAAGTTCCTTAGATCAAACAAAGGGAGAAAAGAGAGTAGGGTGACCAATAGACAAGGCCTCTATTCCAAAACAATTACATGAACGAGGATTTCGATCAGATGTTCGAAGACCAAATGCATTGTTGCGATGACAAGAATCTGCACATGTTTCTGATAAAGGGATAACATGATCAATACATGAGAGAGAGCGACGATATGATGCTTGAGAAGGATGACACGATGTCATGTGAAACAAAAGAGTTCAAGAAAGATTATCAGAATGCCATCATGCAGTTTCAGAAGAAATATAACCTCAGGAGCAAAGAGGTGCTTACCGAACCTCAGCAGACAAATCCCGTAAGGAAACCTCCAACAGACACCCCTTCCACAAGCCAACTGAAGCCAGACAACCTGACCAAGGATGAAACTGAAAAGGAAAATTCAAAGGAGGAAGCTCCGAGGAAAGCATTGGAAACAAGTCGGGAAGCGTGTGGAAAAGAGGTAGAGAAGGTATGTTCCACCTTTAACTTTGAGCATGAAATGGCCAAAATCAAAATATTTTTCCCATTCAACAAACTTATCAAAAAGGGCAAGTATCGGGAGAAGATTATTAAAATGATAAAAATGGGAGGGACCCCTGATACTTTGAATGTCCAAGATGATCACCCTGCTATTTTGTTTGCTCTACACGTTGAGGAGACAAGTGATACTGAGGATGCCCCCCCCATTCTATGTCAGCCTGAAAGTTCACGACATGACCATGCATAACGCCATGCTGGATTCAGGCGTGTCACACAACCTCATGCCAAATGTGATCATGGATGAGTTGGGTTTGGACATCACCATGCCCTATAAGGACCTTTTTTCTTTTGATTCAAGGAAATTCAAGTGCTTGGGTCTCATCAAGGACTTGGTTGTATCACTGGCCCAAATTCCTTCGAAGAACATGGTTATGGACGTGGTTGTGGCAGATATACCCCCTAAGTTTGGCATGCTACTTTCCTGGTTGTGGGTTGTGATGTTAAAGGGGACTCTGCAAATGGACATGTCATACGCCATTATTCCTATCTTTGGCCAGGATAGATGGTTGTACCCAGAAGTGTTGCTAAAATACATGGTAAGAAGTAAGATGCAACCAAATAACCATCCTATCTACTCCGTCGAAACTAAGGTTGGTTCCTCCATAATTTACAATGACCTAAGTTTTGAAGAGGAAGAGCCGACAACCATTATGACAGTCGATGAGGAAACCACGCGACAAGCAGCAGAGTGCATCGACCCAAAGAACTGCATGGAAAACGAGATATGGAACATGAGTTTCGATGGCGTTTTTAGTAAGGAAGGAGAAGGGGTCAGCGTATGGATAACCCCCCCCCCCNCCACCCTAAGGTGGGCACAAAACTATGCTCATACAAGCTCGCGTTCAAATGTACAAACAACATGGCCGAGTATGAGGCACTGATTTTGGGCCTGAAGGTTTTGAAAGAATTAGGCACAAAGAGGATAGCGATGTGTAGAGACTTTGAGTTGGTTATAAACCAGGTGAAAGGCACGTATCAATCCAAACACCCCAGGCTGAGAGCATACAAAAACCTAGTGCTAGACCTCCTCGAAGAATTCTCAGAGTATGAGCTATCGACAATCCCGAGGGGGAGAATCAAATTGTCGATGCATTGGCCACCTCGGCCTCGATTTTCAAAATTCCCATCTTTCCAAACAGAAAATATGAGATCGAAGTCAAAAAGAGGTCAACAGTACCTGATAATATCAAATACTGACAAGTGTTTAAGAACGACAAGCAGGTGGAGAGATTCCTCCTAATGAGTGACGAGTTCACTAACATAAACATTGATAGCGATTGCTACTGCGATGAAGATGAGAGTGCAGATGCACATAGCGATGACGAACCTTTCCAGAACCAGATAGCCGGAAGGGACATAGTACAACTGAAAAATAACATCATCCCAAAGGGGCTAGTTCCACTGGAAAAGTTGTTTGACGAAAACGACTTGGCCAAAAATCCCAAGATCACTGCAAACAATGAGGATGTCGAATATTTCAACATCGGGACTGAGGAGAACCCGAAAATAATCAAATTATTGAAAATGCTCAGCCCAAAGATCAAACAAGACTACATCAAGCTCATGAAGGATTTCCCCGATGTTTTCGCTTGGAGTTATGATGACTTGAAGGTATATGACACTAAAGTGATTCAACATGTCATCCCTCTCAAAGAAGACCAGAGGCCTTTCAAACAGAAGTTGCGACGGATAAATCCCCTGCTGCTGTCGCTAATCGAAAAGGAGGTAAAGAAACTCTTCAAAGAGAAAATTATCATTTCTTTAAGGTTTTCTAAGTGAGTGGCCAACTTGGTAACTTTTATAAAAAAGAGCGAAAAAATAATATTGTGTGTGGATTTTCAAAACTTAAACAAAGTGTCCCTCAAGGACCACTACCCACTCCCTAAAATGGACTATATTCTGCAAAAGGTAGTGGGGTCCCAAAAGATGTCCATGCTAGACAGTTTTTTGGGTTATAATCAGATCATGGTCCACCTGGATGACAGGGAAAAGATGACTTTTACGACACCGTGGGGGACGTTCATGTATGCCAAGATGCCTTTCATCCTGATGAACGTCGAAGCTACCTTCCAGAGGTAAATGGACATAGAATTTTCTGATGAAGGGGACAACTTTATTGTGATCTATCTGGATGACATCATAGTATACTCGGACTCCAACAAAAAACACCTCGGGCACCTAGAATTTTTTTTCCATAAGTGCAGGAAATTTGGCATATCGCTAAACACGAAGAAATCACATTTTGGGATGGAAGAAGGGAAGTTGTTGGGGCACATTATCTCGAAGGAGGGAATTAAGATAGACCCCACCAGGGTTGAAGGAATCATAAAGATCGACACTCCGCGCAGTAAGAAGGAAGTGCAATCCTTCCTAGGAAAAGTAAACTTCTTGAGAAGATTCATCCTGAACCTGATAGAGATTATAAAACATATTACCTGCATGCTCAGAAAGGGGAATGAGATCAAGTGGAACCCGGAAGTCGGGAAATCATTTGAAGATATCAAGGTGGCACTGACTAAGGCTCCCGTGTTGGCCAACCCAGACTTCATGAAAGACTTCATCTTGTTCTCGTTCGCCTCAGAGCATACAATTGTCGACATGTTGTTACAGAAAGACGATCAAAACTTTGAGAAACCTATAGCCTATTTCAGAAATACACTCAGGGATTCCCCACTAAGGTACGACATTATGGAGAAACAAGCATACGTCTTGTTAAAATCCCTAAAGGAATTCAGAAAGTACATATTACACTCCCACGTTATCGCTTACGTACCCAGTAACTCGGTCAAGGATATCCTGACTCAACCCGACCCTGAGGGAAGGAGAGGTAAGTGGATAGCGGCCATGCTCGATTATGACCTCGATATTAAGCCTACGAAACTAATTAAGGTTCAGAGCCTTGCGAAGCCGATGGTGCGGTCAGAATGTGACACTATGGGAATCAACTTCATTGTTGATCTGTCAAAAAATCCTCAGGAAGAAATGATTGTGCAGGTATCTCAAAAGTTCATCGATTCGTCGTGGTATAAAGACATCATCTACGTGCTAAGGAATCTACAATCCCCTCCGGATTTAAGTAAGACCAAGGCCAAATTTTTAAACCTCAAAGCCGTCAAGTTCTGTATCTTGGATAGCTCGTTGTACTAGAAAGACCCTGGAGGGATATTGCTAAGTTGTTTGTTGGAAAACGACGTGAAACGAGCTATCAAGGAATTCCACAAAGGTGACTGCAGAGGACACCACTACTATAAAACCACCACATACAAAATCCTAAGAGCGGGTTACTATTGGCCTACAATCTTTGCAGACATATACAAACAAGTTTCCAGTTGTCACGAGTGTCATATTTTCGATGGAAGAAGAAAGTTGCAGCGCCTGCCACTAAAACCAATCTCAGTTGAAGCACCTTTCATTCAGTGGGGTTTGAATTTCATAGGGGAAATAAATCCGCCATACTTAGAGCAACACAAATGGATACTCACAACCACAAACTACTTCATGAAATGGATAGAAGCAATCCCCACAAAGTAAGCTACCGACATAGTCATCATCCAATTTCTGGAGACAAACATCTTGTCGAGATTCGGATGCCCTATCAAGATCATAACAGACAACGCGGTCGCATTCAAGTACAAGAAGATGGAGAAGTTTTGTCAAGATTACAATATCACCCTGGGGCAGTCCACAACATATTACCCACAAGGAAATGGGTTATCAGAATCGTCGAATAAAATCTTGACCAGGATCATCAAGAGACTCCTGCAAGACAACAAGAAGGCCTGGCACAAAAATATTATTTACATGCTATGGGCGGAAATGGTCACTGCCAAGAATTCCATATCAACCTCACCATTCCAGATTGTATATGGTGTAGATGCGATTTCCCCCACCTCACTGGGGTTTCCCATTCGAAAATTGCTGCAAGAGCAGGAGGCCGAGCCAGATAACACGCAGAGGAGAATAAATCAGTTGATCCATACACAGTAGGTGAGGGAACAAGTGTACAATCAATAACAACTCCACTAGGAGTGGATGAAGAAAACCTTTGACAAGCACTCCAAGAAGGAGGAGTTTCATTTTTGGGATCTGGTGTTGAAATGTGATGTGAGAAATGAAGATAAAGAAAAGCATGGAAAGTTCAATAATATTTGGATGGGTCCTTTCAAAATTGGTGCATATCGTGGAAATAATGCTTATTTTGTAGAAGAACTAAATGGAGAGTGCATTGGTTGGGGGCCTGTAAATGGCAGGTTCCTCAAACACTATCTGGTGAAATAAAATCTGTTTAAGTCACATATCATTGTAAATAGTCGTTTTGTTTTTGTGTCGAGTCAGTATGTCAGCAAAAAATTGAAGACCGAAGCGAAGGACTGAGTTTATGTTGGGTCTTTTAGGAACTGCGTCGATAAGTTTAGGTTGAATTTTGTTTTTTCATATGTCAGTGTCTGGAGGCCGAATAAGGCCCAATGGTCAGGCACTTGGTCTGTTGTTCCTCGCTACCTCGTTGGGAGGATAACATCCCCGTTGGATCCAGTTGTTAGCCCCGCCATTTTTTTCTCTAGCTAAGGGTCAGTCTTAGTCGAGTCATGGACTGTGTGTCAAGACATGTGAAGTCAAGTACAGAACAACAAAGGGGTCGAAGTCAACAAGTGGTCAGTCAGCCCTTGGAGTCGGGAAGGGATGTCAGAGTCAAAACATGTGTAAATGGTATGAATCTGTTCCCAAAGATTCAGGTCCTATTAAAAAAGGAGCTTTTGCGTGCCCCGGGTCAAGGCAAGTTGTTAATATAAGTCATGTCGGCAAGTGCAGTGACCATCATCAACTCATTATGAGGGCTGGAAGAATGAAAAATCACGACGTTTGTATCACGTATTCCCTGCAGCTCTTATCAGTTGTACTTTACACACGCAGGGGTTCCATGGGAAATCTTCAGTTCATTTTGAAACATCCAGTCATCATGAATTTAGTGTTCCCTGGCACGTTTCCACCTCCCTCCTTCTCTATTATAAATTCCAGAGGGTTTGTATGCGTTCCATTAGCAAATCGAGATTATGCACTATTGGTAGTTCTTCTCGCAAGCCTAGCTTCATCAAGTTTCTTGCCTAGGGCCTGTGCCAAATCCGTCGCACGTAGGGAAAATACATGTTGCACCATGGAAAATTCCTAAAACATAAGGAAGAGCGCGCGAAGTAGCAAAAACGTTGGGCCAGAGCCCAAAAACTTGAATTTGATCAACGAAGATCCATAGGTCAGAACGTCCTTTGAACAGTTCGGGTGCATGGATTTTTGCAGGAAAATTGAAGGATTCAATGTGAGACTAGCCAAGCAATTTGCACTTAGTTTCGGCGGATGTCGCGCAGTGATCTCAGGTGTCACTTTCTAGGTGACCAAGGAAACTCTATTGACCATTACAGAGATCCCTCTACGGAGCGAAAGGTGGTTCAAGGGCATGCCTTTAGACGCACATTGCTATGAAGATTTCATCAAGCAAGATTGTTTAGGGGGGGGNGAATCGAGACAGACATTATGAATAGATATTTGTAGGAACCTTTTCATAAATTGTTTGAAGTAATAAGGAGATATGTTACCTGTGAAGGGAGATTCGATAGGATACATTCGCACCACATTAGATTGTTGATGCACTTCACAGGGAAGAGGCCATTAAACCTCCCCTTTTTCTTGCACCAGAACCTCCGAGAGATGGTGGACAGCGCCCGGGCTCAAGTGGATAAATCTAGAAGGAAATTCTCTCATGTCTCTCTTATTAAACTTCTTGTGGTGGAGGAATTAATACGCTTGGGAAGAGACTGGGATTTGTTCTTTCTCATGGTAGGTATCCCCAAGGATCCAAAGGGGGATTTCCCTCTACGCGTGGAAAGGAAAATATCACACCGCATGGAGGTTGTAGTGGAAGAGGTCACACAGAAAGAGAGGACATTGGAAGCCCTATTCCCCCAATAGAAAATACCCCAGACAAGGGGTAGGCCAAAGAAGAACAAGGAAGCTAGGGAAACTCTATTCCCAAGGGAACCGCGTGCAAGATCAGCCACCGAAGAATTACTTATGCGCGTTATTCGGTTGGAACCTGTCGAGGGTACAAATCAAGAAGGCTAGAGCGGAAGAAGGAGCACAGATGTTTGAGGGCCATCTCAGCAGTTGAAGCAAGCGTAGCTCGCTATCGCTGAGCTTTACCAAGAAAACAAGGAACTGAGACGACAATTAGCAGTCAAGACCCTTGAAGTGTCATCATCATAAGGCCATGAAGGGGACGTGACATGGCTCAAGAGACAGCTCAGAGAGGTGCAGGATACAATCGTACAGCTGTGTGAAACACAAAGATTGTCAGAAGAAAGGAATGCGATCCATTTCAGAGAACGCGAAGCAGCCGAAGAGAAATTCTATGCAACTCTTGCCAGCGCACAAAAGAAGCATGATTAACTCAGTTCGTTCTCGTACCCTCAAACAAAGCGTAGATCTTGACAGTTTTGAAGGGGGCATCGCCCTTAGACGGTTTTTTTGTTTTGGTAACGACCACGACATTCAACAGCCACTTGTCACGCACGCACCCCAGCAAATGAGTGCGCGACAAAAATCAAGGCTATTACAGTGGATGGAGGGAGTCTGACAGAACGCCTGATCATTCATATATCTTGTCGAAGGAAGGCATTGACACATCACTCTCCCCGTGACGAGACCTTTGCTGATTACCAAATCCCCATGGCAGAATAGAAGCAATCATGCGAAGAGTCATTCTATTTTTGGAAAGGCGCCATGCAAAGAGGCATTCAGCGTAGAAACAGTCGATTTCCTAAATTTTAGGGACAATATCTAGAGAGCAGGGTAGCCCAAGTGGTGCTCTGGCCTATATATTTTATCTTTTCAATGTAATCTAGGTTGGTTGGCAAACTAGTGTAGACAGTGTCTATTGAATGTAGTCCGAGTTCGATCGAAATTTAATGCAAAAGTCTTGTAGCTTTGATGAAAAGATTCTAATTGTAGCAGTTGGATGTATTGTTTCCTTTCTTTGCGTATGTACTTCATGTATTCTTTATTCATATATATTTCTGTCTAGATAGGAATGGATTTCGAACTCAGGATTTTCTCTGTTGCGCTTTGGGATTCGCACCATTTAGACAAACCGTCTTTCCTCTAAGTTAACTATGAATTCATCCTTAGCGGTGCTCTGAGTTGCTTTATGTGTTTTCCCCTCGCCACATGCAATGATTTTAAACTAAAAACTATTGCTCTCTTAGCCTTTATCCTCTCAAGTTCAATCACCAAGTCATTTGTTTCTATCATTTCCTTGAATCGACTCCATAGCCCAAAGTCTTACTATCTTTCGCCAGTGAAACCAAAACTTACTATTCAAAGGTGTTAAATCTAGCCAACAGTTCAGAGCCATATCTTGTATTGAGACAAAGTCTCTCGAGAGAGCCCTCTCCATGTCCGAAAGGCTAGTTTCAAATCTCAAAGTTGGTTTGTAGGTTTCCCCTGTCATTCGTTTCTCGGCCAAATAAAGTTTACAGAGAGCTAACAGGGGGAAAGCAAGGAAGAACAAGGGGAACGCAGGGGTTGGTAGTGCTTCTGAGCCGGATTATTTTCAAAATGAAATGAAAGAAGAGATATTACAATGAAATTCACATAAAAATTGCCAGAAATAGAGAAATATAGCAATACATTATCTATATTAATGAAATAAATGTACAAAGACTATAAAAATACAGAGTGCAAGACTCACTAGAATGGTGGCAGCTTTATCTCTGAGAAGAGATGTGACGGCTACGCTCATTCACAAGAATATGATTACAATGAGGCTTTGAAGGCTTTTCTATGATAAAAATGAATGTCAAAACCCTAGACATCCAAAAACCTAACCCTAGGATATGAATCACCAAAAGTCATGTGGGTCTCATTGGGGTAAGTTAGTACATCAACTTCTCGAGGTCATAAATTTTGTATACGATCTCCATTTTAAGCATGTGATAGCCCGTTGGAAAGGTCTTTTCGAGAACTACGCATTATGCCATCAAACTCTGACTTTGTCTAGATTTTGACTGTGGAAATCCAATAAAATATAGTTTAGAGCCCAAAAACGACCTTGGAAGAACAGAAAGATGTATTGACACGAAAACTTCCAAAATAATCGAGTTGGAATAGGTGGGTGGCCACCAATATCCACATGGATGTTGTGTAGGGCTTTAGGACAACCTCGTAAGTGTAGAACCCACAATTACAAAGAATTGTCCCCATTATAGAGAAACGTGTTGAACTGAAAAATGTCAAGATGAGCTAGTTGGAATTTGGAACAGGTGGGTGGCCACCAATATCCACATGTATCAACTTCTTCCTCTTGAGCACATGTAATGATGAATGGGGCATAATTAGAAGTAGAGCAAGTAGAGAAGAGGTACAAGGAAAAATGCTATGTTAAAGCGAAGGAGGAAGTGAAGGTTGCGGTGATAACTAAGCTGGATTTGATGTCAGATACTAAATTTCTGGAGGAGGTGTGAGAATGGGTGGAGGACCCGGTCTATTCCCAGACATGAGATACAAAGTATTTTTTCATAGCGGAGACATATTGGTTGGTGAAGACTTTGGTGGCCCAAGTGTTGGAGAAGACCAAGGAGGACTATTATGAAATTATCCACACCTTGAGAGTCTTCAAAGGGAAATTTGAAGCGGTCTGCAACATAGTGTTTGGGGTTAGGATTACTATCTCTCAGGTGGCAGGAGAGGAGGGGAATGGAAGACAGAGGGACAACTCTATAACTCGGTGGGGACGAAGGAAAATCCAATTGTGATTGATAAAGATCCATAGAAACTAGAGAAAGCACAAACCGGGGAGGGGAACATCGAGCTAGTGCTGGAGGTTATTGAGGAGGAGTCCATACCTCCAAGCATTTGGATAACGAGTCTAAATCTTTCTATGCTTTTTTAGTTAGATACATAATGTGCATAACTCTCCACTGCTAAGGTTGAAAGTCTATTTTTGTAACATTTGAACCAAGAATATACTTGTCAAAATATTATATTTTGATGATATTCCTTGAGGGAATTTGGTTTCACCATAGAGATGGATGTATAACTTTTTGTATATAATAGATTTAGAATATATATATATATACCCAAAAAGATCAAATCTTTAGAAATGAAAAAATTTTATTATAAAAATTTGTAGATTATATTCCTTTCTCTACAATATCCATAAAATTATTTTAATCATAAAACATTGCATAATATAAATGTGATAGAAAATTACAAATATGTGATATGTTTAAGATATAATTGATTTATTTGTAAAAGGGATTTGTGACGTTGGTCAAAGCTCAACGTTTCTTAATGCTTTTACAAAATTCTCATTCAGGAGAAAGCGATTTGGATGTGATGGAAAATTACAAATATTTGATATATTTAAGATACAATTGATTTATCTGTAAAGGGGACTTCGTGACGTTGGTCAAAGCTGAGTGTTTCTTAAAATGCTTTTACAAAATTCTCATTCATGAGAAAGAGATTTGGATGTGTGACATTTAAGGTTTACTTTTACGAAAACATGATAAGTTAAAGAATCTTGAATTAAGGAAAATTATGCAAAAACATGATACGGTAAGGCATTCTGATCTATTTATCAATTTGTAATTGCAAAACATGAGCATGTTGATCTATTTATCAATTTCTGGATGCTGTCATGTTGATATATTTACATTAAAGCAAGTGCAAAACATGAGCATATTGGTCTATTTATCTATTTCCAGTTGCTGTTATATTCACATTAAAGCAAGTGCAAAACATGAGTAGATTGATCTATTTATCAATTTGTAGTTGCTATCATGTTGCATTAAAGCAAGTGTAAAACATGAGCATTTTGATCTATTCATAGTTGCTGTCATGATGATATACTTACATAAAAGCAAAGTGAAATGTTTGAAGACTGTAAGAATCAAGTGAACCGTGCCTTCAGTTCTAATGGATAATAGTACACCAAGCCAGGATTTGTTCAGCGAGCGATTAAATTATATTGACAGTTCAGTGTCGTGTGGCACAAAAGTAAAATTCTTTTGTCTTTGTTTAAAAGTCAACGAGCCCCATCAGAGCACTCGCATGCTTGAATTTCTTTACGTGAACATCCACATCCACTGTTGTATACAGTCTAAACTATCAAGTTCATGGTTATGTTAATGGCGCTTTTAGAGTGTGAAGTTTTCAAAAACAGTAGGGATAACTATATAAGTATCTTGACAGCTAGTTTTTGGAATAACTTATTCAGCTAGAAAACTGTAGAGAAATTGAGAGAGCTCATCATCAAGTTGAATAGGAAAAGGGTTGAACAGCAAAAATCAGTGTGTGAGATGATCTGTCCCACATACTATTGTTAACCTGGGAAACGATAAAATCATATTCTTTCTTCTTGAAAACCCTTTTCAAGGATCGATCAATATATTGCGTTTAAAATTTATGGTGAACGTGTAATTATGACTGATCGATGATCCAAGTAAAACCATAAAGAAAACCATGATTTTTGTCGGAAACACACCAAGATCCATAGACAAAAAAGAGATGCATTTTGCATAAATTTTACTTCACGCCTACATCCTTATTTTGATACATAAATTTTACTTCACGCTTACATCCTGATTTTAGTACCTCGTGATCTCTAATTTCTATGTTAATGGAGTTAATAATGTAAAAGGGACGATTCGATATCACATCAACATTAAATTTATTTAGAAAAGGACAGGGTGGTCCTGTAACGTGCGACCAGATTAACATGTGTTGGTTTGTTTTTCTCCTTTTTGTCCTTGGTAATAATTACTATGCACTGTAAGATAAGTCGCTGCTGATTAAATCAGAAAATCAGATGGATTTCCTTTGATCGAGCCTGAATATAAGCGTGATAAATTATATTTAGAATGTTTGGATTTGGACAGAGTATGATGGGCGCACATGAAAAATATTTCAGAAATGGAATGATATGATGTTTTCTTCGTCTTCAAACAACAATTCCTGCTAATTATTCTCTGTCAGCATCTCTGTTTCCTTAACTATGTGCACAGAAAGAAACAGACACGATAAATGCCATGAGTTTCGCTCCTAATTAGTCATTCATGGGAATTATAAACAGAAAAATTAGGATGAGGATTAAGAAAGGAAAACACATAGATGCAATGCAGGCGTCATCTTTTTCTCAGAAATTCATAGATTCGGTAAAGTGTAGGGGATGGATAACATTTGTAGGAATACGCGTGCTCTAAGTGACGTCAGTTGACTTGTCGTCTCCGATACAGCAATGTGGGGACTCTGGATAAATGAAGTTGGCAGCCCAGTTCACATGGCATGTGGGGTATGAAACGCACAAACACAGGATTCTTCAAGTGAACTGCGGCCAAGTGGAAAATAGCCCTTAATGGACTGTCAGACACCATTACTCTTTTCCTTCCTTGAAAACGGAATTCCAATGTGAATGGAGGTTGAAACCAATGAATATATATGCCAGCCATGTTTTCGTATAGTTAATTCTTTCTGCTGGGAAAATTTGTGACTTGGGAGGATGGCAAAGATTGGATAGTGGGACCTTTTGCACGTAGAGAAGAATCTTTGGTCTGTGCTGGGACCCTTTTCCCAATACCACGGAGGAACACCAGGAGATGTGTGGGAAACCTATGGACGAGCACTAGGGTTGGGCTGTATTGGCGTAAAAATGGAAGTAGGATAACGTATCAAGGAATTGTCAATTTTGTTTTGTTTTATTGGTTTGATGAAGTTTTACATATTAGATTAGCGTATTCTACTTTTACAGTCAGTTTTTTTTTTTATTTTTTTCAGTTTGATTTTGCTTTAAATCTTGTGAGGAATTGTTGGATTTCTAGATTTGAGTGGTTAAGTTTGTATAATCAAAGTGCTTCAGGGTTTTTCAGCAGGTTGAATCCATTATGAATTTAGAAATACAATTTAAACAACAAAAAATAGCAATTTTGTTTAGATTTACATCACCCATTCCTACTGAAAAACAAAAAAGTAGAATTACAATTTAGACGAAGAGAAAATTAGTATATTTGATATTTACAATTTCAACAAAGAGAAAAATACAAATTGATCTTTGATAATAAACTATTAATTAGTCCCAGAGGTGTAGGACAGTGGCTGACGGAGTGAGGCACTCTGTAAAACTTGCCCGGACAAAAAATCCAGCCATATTAAGAGTTCAGATGTGGTTCAGACAAACTAGCAAACAAAAAAAAACTATTAATTAGGAATATGATGTAAAATTGTTTTTAGTTCACTAAGAACTAATTTTTTTTCTTTAATAAGGAAATAGTTTAACAGTTCCAGAGTGAAAATCTGTCCCTTTATGGATCATCCTCTTTAAGGAAATAGCTTAACAGTCCATGAGTGAAAGTCTGTCCTTTTAAGGATCCCCAGTGAATTATTCCAGGTGGTCTGGTTTTCCTTTAATAATGGTGATGAATCAACCTGTATTCAGGAATAACCACAAATGATAACTATAGTATTACTGATTGACAACTGAATTATGATAGATTTTTAAACTGTAATAAAAGCTACACTAGTTCTATTCCAAAAATTGATTAATAATTCATAAACTACCAACAGAAAACAGAAAAAATTCTGCAACTGGAAATTGGCACAATTTGTTAATCACCTATCTTACTCCCTAAAAATATTCAAAACTTTCGTTTTTAATGATAAATTCTGACAGAAATTATGGTTTTTTTAACATTGATAAAAGTTCTGTTCGTGGTTCAACCATATTTGAAGGGTTTCTGCGGGTCTCCCAATGGAATTAAAATGTCATGAAAACCTGAAACACGTTGGATCACGAGGAACTATGATTTTTATCTGCTAATTCCAACCAAGATGGCCAAACATGTGCATTTTGCAGACAACCGATAGGGATGGTGCGGATTAACTAGATTTGGTGGAACTCCCACATGCTTTTGCTTTTCTTGGGCTTGGATTCTAGATTATATTAGAAGAGAGCTAGACAGAGAAGAAATTGTGAATGGGTTTGTTAGATCTGCAGTTTTTGGTGGGGCGTGGGCCAGGGAGAGAAAGTATACGAGTAGGCTGGATTCGATTCTTTGCACAAAGTCAAAATCGACGTTGATATGCAGTGGGGACCCGTAAGGGGGTCCATGTGTGGAGCTTGAATCAAGTCAAACTGTTTCAATTGAGACGCTTGTTATAATAATAAGGTGCAGACATGGGCTGAAATCATGGAGTTAATTCCCTTGGCCTAGGATTCCTTTGTTGTGCTTGAATTTTTGGATACCGTTCAAAGAGATCAGGTAGGCTCTCGTCCAGAAGACTTACTATTTAGTGTATGGATAGCGATGGTAAATGAAAAGACACCAAAGCGGAGATTCTCCAAATAAGCACTGAAAACAAAGCTAGGATTTCGGTTGGCCTGGGGTAAATTCCCACTGGCGGAAAGCCAAGATTTGATCCAATCAGCGGATATGGACATATTTATGGAATGTGGAGAAAGCACTCTTTGTGATGGAACAGTGAACAGTTTTTCAAAGGAAGGACTTATGGAGACATTTGGCTGCCATTTCCGATACGAGGGACCGCGAGAAGGAGGATCTGTCCTATACTTAAGAAGAGCCGGATGGTAGAACATCAAGATGTCAGAGGCTAAATTCCAGTAAGGGAAACAGGTAACTACGTAACCATGTTTTATGCCAGAGAGCTCAGGTAGCACAAGATACATTTTATTACAATGCATTTTGTGGAATTCTATATTTCCTGCCTAGTTCAGTGTTTTCTTTCTTTTTCTCCCGTACTAAATATGCTTCTCATGGACATAAATTATAACAACCTTCAGAATGCAGATATCTTTTATATTTTATATTGAACTATCAGCTGTAACATGCTTCTTCCTGCAATTGTCTTTGCTGTTATAGCTATTTTTCTTGTTTATCTCAAACTTCTGGGTGGTTTATTTTTTCTCATGGCCTCTCCAAAGAAAATGCATTTCCATCCCTCTCCCTTAGCTGTCAGACCAATGGTTAGGGAGGACAGGTCTTTTTTTCACGGGTTCAAGCAGTGGATTTTTCCTTTTTGATGTGAATGTTGGGCGATGGGTTGCTCTAATGGTCAAAAACATTATGTATTTCTATTTGCAGTATCATCTGGAAGAGTGTAGATTGTTATATGGTCATTACTTAGTCCTTTGAGAGTCAATTTTAGGATCTGCTAAGATCGTTTGAGCTATTTCATGGCTAACAGTAAGAGCATACAAAAATATCCAGAAACTGTGTTTTAAATGTGGCCGATTTTCAGTTTTTCAGTAATGATGGGAATGTTTCCTTTGTTTTTATTGTAAATTGGTGGTTGCTTGAAAAATGCACAAATTGTTATATGTACTGATTTTTCTAATTGGGAAAGTAACCTTTATTTTTATTCCAAGGATTTTTTCTAATTGGGAAAGTAACCTTTATTTTTATTCCAAGGATTTTCTTTGTTCAGTAATGATGGGAATGTTGTCTTTCTTTTTATTGTAGAGTAAATGATTGTAGATTGTTATATCCACTGATTTTTGTATTTGAAAAATTTGTCTTTATTTTTATTGCAAATTAGCTAAATATTTCAAAATATATAAAGTATTATACAACTTTTTTTATTATTATTAACATTTTTACTATTCTTAAAACTTTTACGAGAGATGCCATGACCACAATAATTTTCTGGAATTTATTAGAAAAATAATCCTTATTTAACCCTTTAAACCACCATTCACGGTTCATCCAACTCTAGTTGTGCGGTGAGGTTCTCGTGAAACTAGTCAGAGTCCATTTTGTCAGAAAATTGTAGAAGGGTACATGCTTATGTGGGAATTTGTTCAAATAAGTCTAGATCAGCCGAATTTTGCCATAAAGTTTACACACAGAAAAAACAAGGGTCAATGAAATGCCCAGTGAGAGCATTCTCAAAATAACTAGAAAGAGACCTTTCGAGCTTACTTGTCATTTTCATTTGAGTAAAGAAAATTCCATCGATTAGTTTGTACATAGTTTTTGCTTAGCCCAGGCCCCATGATACTCCGCTGGAAATTAGGAAAGTCTTGCAGTATAACACTTCATGTAGGCAGTCTCCAAGGAATTCCACAAGTGATGGAATATTTGAATTTCTTGTATTGATGTTACATTGGGAAAGAATACCTCTGTCTGGTTCATGAACTTCTTATTAATTTCTATTATCTTCCAGCTAAATCTTTCAGTTAAGTTTACTAGTGACACATTTTTATGTTATTCAAAATTCAATTTAATTTTGTCATGGATACAATACTAACAAAAATAAATGGTTGATATAAGTTGATCAGCTTCCTTTTTCCATTTTTTTAAATTAATAACACTAATCATTTAATAATTAATGAAAAAACAATGATAATTTGATAATTCATGAACCAACAATGATAGTTACCAAGTGAAAAATGGTGGAATATGATATGGAGCTTCAGCTCGGATGCTTGAGGAAATACCTGTTAAGTAAATTAATAATGAATTAATGCCGTTGCACCATATTCCTGATTCTGGTGCGTGCGTTTTTCAAATGTTTTGGTTTTCTGTTTTTTTTTTGAAAAACATGAGAATCATATTGGCCTCAGGGTCAGGGTCATGAAGTAAGATGAACAACTTCAACATTAACCAGAACTTGAACTTGTTTTTATAAAAACAAGACTATTAAATTTAGTTTATTATTTTTTCGATTTCCATTATCTTTTTAAGTGGGGTTGTGAATGCTTCCATTTCCATTATCTCTATACAATCTTTAGCGAAATTTCTCACTTAAAATTCAGTGTAGTTTTGATTTAAAACTATGCATAAAAGACAAACTCTAATATGTACAATGTTAATTGTTCCAACTAAGGATTTCGTAATAGTAAATGACAACTCCAATCCAACCTGTACATTCAGTGTAGTTTTGATTTAAAAGACAAACTCTAATATGTACAATGTTAATGGTTCCAACTAAGGATTTCGTAACAGTAAATGACAACTCCAATCCAACCTGTACATTCAGTGTAGTTTTGATTTAAAATTATACATAAAAGACAAACTCTAATATGTACAAATGTTAATGGTTCCAACTAAAGATTTCGTAACAGTAAATGACAACTCCAATCCAACCTGTACATTGTACAAAATTCCAATTTCCCAACAACAACTTTAACTTGTACATTGTACATGGTTGATCCCATGATAACCATACATAATGATTAAAGATTTCATGAGTATGGATGACTTGACTTCAATCGTACAGAAAACATACGCTGTACTCGACCACTATTGTGTCCACTAAACCGACATCTACACTATTATGTAACTATGTGATAAATACTACTTGAAAATCAAAATGGAGTGGGCTAACTTGGGAGCGATCTTTCTTCCTGAGTTACTTTTCAAGGATGGTTTTATTTTAAATTTCTGGTCAATCCAGAGCCTTGATCATTTTTTAAGCATTTGAATTGGTTTAAAATGTGGTAAAACCCTTAGGGTATGGTTCTGAAATACATGAAAATTTGATCCATGTGAAGCTCAGACTACCCCTAAAAATCTTTCCTGCAGGTCCATTTTTTGTCTGAAAAGGATTCTGTTTGCTCCCGAGTTAGCCTACTCCCTTGAAAATTCTCTTTGTTTATCATATTTTATATTTTTTGAGTAGATTATAGTGGTTTTTCATCTAAGCTAGTTTTATTTGTGCATTTAAAACTGTAATTCAAATAATGGAAAATTACAATTTCATTAATAATTTGATGACCCAAATTCTTTCTATATTATCTATTTCTATAGTGTCAAGTAAACCTAAATCTTTTGGAACTTTTGATAAATGCAGTTTGAAAATCTCTGTCCCTAGGATTTAGTTTGCCCACTTTGAAATACAGTTGAAATGAAAATTGTCTTTTACTTTAAGATTTCTTTTTCCCACTTAACATTATGAAATTGAAAATTCTCTTTGTTCATCATAATTTTTTTTAGTGGATAGGTTTTTCATGAAACTGATTTCATCTGTATATTAAAACTGTAATTCAAATAATGAAAAATTGCAATTTCATTAATAATTAGATGACCGATTTCATGATAAATAATATATCATGTCAAACAAACATATATCTTATACAACTTTTTGAAAAATGCAGTTTGGAAATCTGTCTCTAATTTAGCTTGCCCACTTTGAAATACAGTAGAAAATTTTCTTTACCCTTAAGATTTCGTTTTCCCACTTAGGAATATGAAATTTTAGCAGTGCAATGAGCTCAAAGAACATGGACAATTAATCTTTCTCTATCAGATTTATTGTATTTCAGGTTATTTTTTTTTAATGTACATACGTTTTCCGTGGCTTTCTAAGTGCATTTAAATTCAAACTCTTATTTCCAATGGGAGTGACAAATATTGAAGAAGTCAATCGTTCACGCTGCGTTTAAGTTCAATCTCTTATATCTAATAGGAGTGACAAATATTCAAGAGGTCAATCATTCACGCGCTGTGTTTAAGTTCAATCTCTTATTTTCAATGGGAGAGGTCAATGGTTCACGCTGTGTTTAAGTTTAAGTTTAATCTCTTATTTTCAATGGGAATGTCAAATACTCAGTAAATCAATTCAATAGTAGGGGTGGTTAAGAGTATCATATATTTTCATAATTATAAATTGTTAATAGAGTAGTTGGTTAGTGTTGGTTTGATTTCTATTTAATTATTAATTTAAAATTATTGGTTTAAATTTTGTGAGTATTTTTTTAAACAATTAATTCATAAAAAAAAAAGTTATAAATGATAATTCAATTTTATAAATAAATAATTTATAGTTTTGATAAAATCAAATAAATATACTCTCTTTAAATCAATAATTCATAAAAAAAAAAAAAAAA
>ML776681.1:1349173-1359556 GCA_009831015.1 Picea engelmannii | reverse complement strand
TATATATATATATATATATATATATATATATATATGAGTGATCTCCAAAATAGAGTGGAAGGAAGTTATTGTCTATTGATCATCAATTTAACTTGGGTATGTAACAATACATAGTTTGATCAATGTTAGGAGAGTTTATTGTATTAATGGGTTAACCTCCCATGTCATTTTCTTGTTCATATATATTTTTTCCTTTTTTTTTAATGATAATTTGGCTCTTCATCCTTGCTTTGTTGACCTAGCCCTTTCTAACTCTTAATTTCAATCCTCTAAATATCTCTAACAAAATATCATTAACTTACTATAGGTTTTGCAAATAGAATTACCTCAATTGATATGGATTTTTCAACATGAATGTTATTTTTCATGTTCTACAAACATGGAGTTTTTTAACCCAATTATATCATTATAACATGTGGATGTGGCTTAAAAATCACATATCATGTTTTTTTCACTATCCATCAATGTTATTTTCCATATTCTAGAAACATGGAGTTTGTTATCCCAATTATATCATTATACCATGTGGATGTGGCTTAAAAATCACATATCATGTTTTTTTTGTTATGCATCAATGTCACTGAAAATACTATCCTTAACATTCTTTTGTAACAATAACTTTCATGGTATAGGGTTATGGATGATGCATTTTAAGCTTCATTGGGTATGCATCAACATTATCAAATGTAATATTCTCCACATTTTATGGATGAGTCATCTTAAGCTTTATTAGGTATGCATCAATATTATCAAATGTAATATTTTCCACAATCTTTTACAATAGTAACTTTTTTGGCATAAGATTGTGAATGATGTAAAAACATGATGTATACTATTAATTTCAACATTTAGCATCTTTTTCAACTACAAGTTTCATTGGCATCTTTATTTTCATAGATGTTTATGGAGGGTTGTTGCATTACATCAATTACAAAGATGGAGAAGGAATAACTTTTTTTTGTTAAGCAGACTTTGCACTCCTTGGCATAGTGACGAGTTATATAAATGGGTAAGGACCACCCCATTCTTCTCCATTTGAAATACTTTTCACTCCCCAAAATTTTGACTAGTTACACATCCGAGGAAGGAGTTGTTGATATTATGGTAGTTACGGGAGGTATTAAACCTCCATGTGTAACCCTGACAAGAATAGAATATTCCAAGAAGCAAGAAGAAACCTTAAAGCATTGAACATAACCATAGAAGACAAGTCGGCTAAAGAAAATAATTAATATTGAGTTTTTAGCCTCGAGAAAGAGAAGTCGACCCAGACAGCTAAGAAAGAGTAGTATAAATACAGGATGTAAGAGATCATTTGGACACACACAGCTCACAACTACAAAAATTTAGTGCGCATTGCATAAATTTAGCAAGTGCACACATATGGAGAGTTGCAGCTACTGCAACTTGTATTTTCAGTTTTAGGCTTGGACTTTCTCTTTGTTATGGTTTGGACTTTCTACTTGGTACGCTAGCTGTGGAGAGTGATACGCTACCTTGATTTTCTATTAGGCCTAGGGTTTTCTTCCAGAATGATTCTTTGTCAAGGTTAAGGTTCTCGGGGGTAGCTTCGGCCTATGGTTGGGTGACAATATTTCTATATTGTCTATGGTGAAACGAGCACGCCTATTTTTCTAACAGGTTATGGGCCCACACTATCTTCGAAAAGTGTAACCACTGGAAGATAGATTGGGAGGATTTGCTCAGTTATAGTTGCAGTTGTAGTTAAAGTTTTTGTTGCAACAACAAAACCCTAACCCTCTTGTTGAGGCACCTTAAGTGAAGAGATTGAACTAATCTTTGGATAGCCTAGTGTGCCCTAACTTAGCGCACCTACTAGCACTCTCAGCAAGCTAAGACGTCAATTTAGTGTTTTTGGTCAAAGTCAAAGGTTGACCAAGTCAAAGAAGTCATGACTTACTCTATGAAGTCAGAAAACAAGTTAGAAGGGGCTTCTAATTTCAGAGCATGGAAGACAAGGATAAAGTGTTCGATATCGTGAAAGGAAAGATCGTGGAACCACAATTTGAAGAAGGAAAAGAGAAGGAACCTCATAACGTTGCAATTATGGAGAAGTTCAAGGACAATGACATCAATGCCATGAGTATCATAGTGGCCTCTATAAAACACCACTTGATACCCTACATCTCTCATATTGACTCATCTAAGAAGATGTATGATGCCCTAACTAACCTCTTCTCAGTCAGAATCATTGGACAAGTAATGAGTCTAAAGAATGAACTCTATGACATGAAAATGAATGATGATGACAGCATAACATCATACCTTGTAAAATTATCTTAGTTAAGATATCAACTACAAGCTATTGAAGAAATCATTTCAGAAAAGGAAGTGGTAAATATAGTACTCAATGGCCTTCCCAAGACATGGGATGCATTTTCCGCAAGCATGAACACAAGAAAGGAGTATCCCACATTTGAAGAACTTTGGACTTGTTGTGCACAAGAAGAATCAAGGATTAACGCAAAAGAGAAATCCCAAAATAAATATGGAGATCAAGCCTTCACAGGAAAGTTCAAGAATTTCAGGAATAAGAAGAAGTTTTGCTTGAGGAAGAAACCAAATCAAGAAAATGATATGTCAAAGATACAATGCTTCAATTGTCGAAAATATGGTCACTATAGGAACCATTGTCTAGAGTTAAATAAAAGGAAACAGACGAAGCATCAGTTGTCGAAGAAAGGGAACCCTCAAAGAAGGCCAAGCAGTATAAAACAAACTTCTTCTTCTAAGTCAAGGTAACAATATTCTTCAAAGTTCTTGTACATACCATGTTTACATAGTTTTTGTACATATCATGCATATCTATTTCTTAGAAGATAAGATGTTCAAGTGAAACAATACCTATGGAAGAATAACAAGATAAGGATTATTATCACGATGACTACAAGTCAAGCAATACACATGAAAAGATGAAGTACGTTGATAATCCTTGGTAACAATTCATRTGGAAGTTATTATATAAGTAACAATTGCCAGATAAGCCGAAATCAGAATCAAACTTAGAAGTCAAAACAGAAAGAAGTCAACAATCAAAAGGAAATTAGAAAAAGACTTGTGACACTTCGTAGAATGCAATAAGGATGCAGACAAAAGCATGGACTCGCTTAGATGGACCGAGATGATTACAGAATTCTAAAAGAAGAGCATGAATTCATGCATGAAGCAAGGATTAGGAGGGAGATAATCCTAAATGATATGGTCTATTAAGGATTATGAAGTATATGTCCATGTTCCCATTGAAAATAGTAGCCATGATAAGCAACACGTGTTCAGTTTGACTTTAGAAGAAGTCTTCTTCGAAAAGAAGCCTTGAAGTATCCTTGGTTGTCCATCTACATCCATGATCCTATGATGAAAGGAAGAAGTTGGAATCTCCAGGGTATGGAATCTATAGAAGACTCCATGGACCCAAGAACTAAAGAGAAACATGAGGAAGAACATGAAGATTCCAAGAAAGAAAGAAAATCCAGAACAACCAGTTATTATACTGAGAATCACAAAGACTACCAGCTTGGTTTGAACCCACTAGAAGCAATCAAGCAAAAGAAATGGAAGTTATGATAAAGAAGAGTGTATGTAAGAAAGTGTGAAAATGACTTATGAATGGAAGCATTGCGAGATTCAAAAGTTCTTCTAGAAGAAGGAAAAAAGACTATGATGACAACTCGTTCCAGTAAACCAGATATACCTCTTGTAGTATCCATGGATTGTAATTTACATATAAAAGACGGTTCTTCCCAAATAAAGAAACTTGAGAAATAATCTTATGCCAGAAAGAGACCCATGTATGCATATATAAGAAGACCTTGTATGGATTCAAAAAACTTGATGCAGATTATCTTATATGCAACAGAAGCATGGTGAAAACCTTCTATGACATAAATAGTGTATCAGAATGGTTACTCAGAAGTCTGGGATGATGGATTACTAATCCATGACAAACTCTCATGATGATAGAAGAAGTGCTACTTGGATATGTCTCAGTTTGAGATTTTCCACGATGTCATGAGTTAGCAGGAAACATAGGTACTGAATTCAACCATGATATATTGTAATGATCAGAGCTATGTGAAGCCTTCAAAGAAAACTAATGTTCCATGACAGACCGAAGTACATTGAGATCAAGCATTATATTCTTCGTGATAAAGTCTAGAAGAGAGAAGTGATTCTCCAGTATATCTCCAACGATGAGAAGATAACAGATATTTTGGTAAAGCCTCTGTCCAAGATGAAAAGTTTACGTACTTAAGAAACAAGATGGGGCTCGTGGAGACAACTTCCTTATTGAAAAAGGAAGAGATTACCCCCAGTTTGGGAGGGAGCACTAATATGTTATTGATTTATGGAGAGTCATTTTTCAGTTCGAAAAATGGTCCAGGATGAGAAGTTTCTTTCCAGTTTGGAAAGTGGTTTGAGATTTCTGACGGACATGCATTTTCTAGTTCAGAAAATAGTCCAGATCGGACAATCATTTTCGTAATGAAAATGGTTTGATAGATTTTTGATGTACCATAGACAATGATTCCCCTTATGGCTAGTGTGGGGGAATGGTCTAGGACAATCATTCTTCTTGGTAGTCACTCTGATTAGTGGCCAAGTAGAATGGTTTTCCTCGTCGGGCTGTCATTATTTCGAAGTTCACAGTTGTGAGCAGTTTCAAAGAATGGTCTATTTTGGAGGTTGGTGGAGGACAATCATTTCCATTAGGAAATGGTCTGGAAATTCATTCCCTAGGGTAGACTCATTCTCTCCAGGTTGCACTATGATTAGTGCCGGAGGAATGGCCCAGTTAGGTGAATGGTCTATGTTCAACAATCAAGGACAGGAATTCCATAGGGAAAACACATTCTCTCCAGGTTGCACTATGATTAATGCCAGAGGAATGGCCTAGTTAGGTGAATGGTACACGCTCAGAAATCATGGACAATTATTATTCTATTCTTGAGAAAAATATTCCAGATAGCCCGTGGATGATGTTTTACCTTCTGAGGGCAGATGCTCTTCCATATCTCACAGATGTGAGTGGAAGAATGGCCAAGATGACTCAGTTTATATCATGATATTTTTTTATGCAGGCTGATGTCAGATGATATGATTGTTGTGGAGACTGTATGTCTCTGGATAGTATATGTATGCTACTGTGGTGGATGTGTTCCACTGGTTGTGACTATGCATCATTGATTAAGTAGCCATGTGCTACTTGGTGTGGTTGTGTACCACTGGATAGTAGTTGTGTACTACTATGGATAGACATAGTTGTTTTCTATTGAATCACATTGTTCTAATTTTCATGAAGACTATCAATAGTGTTGGAAATGATTATCAGCTAGATTGATAGTTGGTGTGCTGGTGGAAAGACATTCTCCAGGTGGAAAATGGTCCAGGACATTTATTTTTCTAGGACATATGTTTAGATTAGAAGAATAGTCCTTGTAGCCCATGGCATGGCTTCAAGAATATGTTGGAATAATTATTCTTCTAGGACATATGTTCGGATTAGAAGAATGGTTCTTGTATCACTATGTGGAGTGAGTGACTTATTCAACATCATGCCTGATTACTCAGATGGAGTATGGATTTGAGAGATGATACAATTGATGGTATCAGATGATACTGATAGTGATGATGGTGCTCTTGATTTGATCATGAGATAGCCTGTGTGGATATGATGATACTACCGGTTGAATGGTATGTTTGTGCTCAAGGCCATTACCTTTAAATACCTCCCTAGATAGGAGGGAGTGTTGATATTATAGTAGCTGCGAGATATATTAAACCTCCACGTGTAACCCTGACAAGAATAGAATATTTTGGGAAGCAAGAATAAACCCTAAAGCATTGAACATAACCCTAGAAGACAAGTCGACTAAAGAAAATAATTAATATTGAGTTTTAGCCTCCAAAAAGAGAAGTCGGACGAGACAACTAAGAAAGAGCAATATAAATACAGGATGTCAGATCTCATTTAGACACACACAACTTGCAACTGCAAAAATTTAGTGTGCACTGTAGAAATTTAGTAAGTGCGCAAGTCTGGAGAGTAGCTGCAGCTGCAGCTACTGCAACTTGTATTTTTGGTTTTAGGCTTGGACTTTCTCTTGGTTATGGTTTGGACTTTCTGCTTGGTATGCTAGCTATGGAGAGTGATACACTACCTTGATTGGCTATTAGGCCTAGGGTTTCCTTCCAGAATTATTCTCTATCAAGGTTAAGGTGCTTGGGGGTGGCTTCGACCTATGGTTGGGTGAAAATTATGCTATATTGTCTATGGTGAAATGAGCACACCTATTTTTCTAACAGGAGTTACTCCCTTATTTTGATGGACAATATTGTCACTCAACATAGTCAGTCATTCATCATAATGTTTTAATTCTATATAAATTTGTTCACTGTAAATCCTTTTTGCGAGTAGGCTTCAACTCAAGCATGGGTTAGAGTTATCTTTTTAAAAATCTTTGTTTATTCGAGAGATTAATATGAGATGCTCTTCATATTACATTTTTTAGTAACATGTAGCAACTTCTCTTGTTTTTTAATATGTTTATTGTTATTGCATGGTCAAATGTAATATTTTTTGTTTGTTAATTGTCTTTATTTGTCACTAAGAATTTTATAATTGTGTGGAATCCCAACATATAATTAAATCGCAAAGTACATATATCAATATTGTATAAAAAAAACCCTCAACAACATGGTAGCTCCAACTCAAAAAATTATGCGAGAAGAGAGTCTCAATATAGAGAGGGAAACTAGTATATTACTTCTTATCTATGCTTCTGACAAAGATATGGAGGAAATTTGCAAATTAACATAATAATTTTAATTATAAAGAGTCACAACCACTAATATGCCACATCACATTAGATAATAATGTCTCTCAACATTTAAGGGTTGATGTGGTTTGACAAGATTGTTGGGAGGTAGGTCTTGCACTCTCCCTACATGGGTTCAAATCCCCAATAAGGCTCTAGCCTGTTGTGATGAGGCTAGAAGAGTAGACACACCCTGGGATAGGGGTTCACTTAGTAGTGCCTCGAGATGCCTCAACCCTTTCTAAGTCACCTTGGAGATTATTAGATATATTCTTGAATTATAATGACAGCTAATTAATGTGATCCCCAACCTAATAGATATCACTTTAACAAGTTACTAATTTCCTTAATTAAAAAAAAAAAGTTACTAATTTCCTTAGTTAAAAACCCTTAGTTAAAAAAAAAATCCATATTTATACTTAAATCTTCTTAACTTACCAAATAGTGAATAAACAATATAATGGTATGTATATCTCATAATCAACTTTTTTTTTTTTTCCATGAATATCTCATAATCAACTTACCAAATAGTGAATACACATCTAATGGTATGTATATATCTCATCTAACTAAGGGAAAAAATACGCATTCCATATACAATTTTTAAAAGCCATGTTCTCAAAAGCTATGACATGTGTACTTCTCTTAAACTTTTCTATATTTTAATATAGATAATCCGTACAATTAAATTGACATCCCATCTTAAGTAGCAAGATCTTTATTTTTTAGTGGGACTCGGTATCTATAAGCACTACCTAACTATTTATTTGTAGGATAGATGGCACTAAAACAAGAGAAACCGAGCGTTTAGATCCGAGAATCACTTCCAATTATGGAAATAAATAGAGATAGTGATTGTAAAAACAAGTGGAGGAAATACATGTCAACATATCTAAGGTTACCTGTAGGCATTTGCATACGTGGCTGGGTGAAAAAGACATAGTTGCTAACTCAACCAATTGCATTTAATTACATAATTTGAAAGAGATGACAGGATATAAATATGTTTCACACACATCATGTAATAAATGGCATTGAATTCATAAAAATCTTAAACGTTATCTCAAGTGATTATTTACCATGAAAGAGACTTTAAAAAGCTAATCATTTGGATTTATTAAGGCAAACCATATTAAATGATTGCCTTCTGTTTACAAGTCCTATTCCAAATAATAATAATAAGTCCAAGGAAGTGGAAGTGGAGGGGGCATTATTATTTTTATTATTATTACTATTATAACATCAATATATTAGGTAGGGAGTAGTCAACTATGTGTTGGTCATCATATTAGACCATGAATGCACTTGGGTACCACATGCAATGTGTTACATCAATTAAAAAAGAAATGTAATGTAATGTATGGACAAAGTGATGTGTAGCCCAATGTAGTTAGGCTTTCTTTTCAAATTTATTAATGATGGTATGCTATTCTCTTTTGACATTTTAATATTAAATCACATATACATACAAAATCACACTTTACTTAAATAAAACCTTAATACTATATTTGACCCCATATCTTATTTGACTTTCGTTTAGAGCAAAAGTCAACTAGAAATTAGAGGTGGGAGACTTTATTCAAATCCGCCACACCTTTCTCTAAATATGGCTATGAATATCTCCATGTATTTTCCCTTTTAGTGTCTCTTCATAGTCAACTTTATGATGGCCAATCACTATCATTCCACTAACTTATATAAAATTCCACTAACCAAATATAATATATTTGGTGAAATTATAATCATAATTATAGCAGTAATAGGGTGAAATACACGAAGGGTGTTAAGCATGGAGCATAAAAAAGTTAAATCATTTTTAGTAATAAAAATGATAGATCAACCATCACAAGCCCACGTAGCTTGTAAAAATCAAGTATTAATTATAGTGAATAATAAAAAAATTATAATATCAAATGAAATCATCTTAAATAAAATAATAATAAAAATATTTATAAAATTACATATTATCATCATCGTATTATATAAAACTAATGAAATATCATCATCGTATTATATAAAACTAATGAAATATTGTATTGAAAAATATGACTCATATAGCATAATCAAAATGAGATTGATTAAACAATGAATTATTTAAATATGTAAATGTTAATTAAAGGTGTATATTTATTGGTAACATAAAACAATAAATTAAATTAGACAAGTAATAGTATTCGATGACTAAAGTACAATATCATAAAACAATTTGAATTAATAATAGTATAACTAAGATATAATATTATAAGATAAATTTTATATGAACACTTATATTTTTATTTTGTAATAGAGTTTTTTAAAAATAGAAAGTGAATATTTATTTTGTTAGCAAATAAAAGTTACATATTTATATTTTGTTGTAAAAAATGTTGTAAAAAATATAAGTATTAAATATGCCATATTTAATATGGTTGAACGGTTTTATATATGTATGGTTTTCCAATATTAACTTTAATTTGTATTAAGATAAAATTAAGTATGTTATATATATATATATATATATATATATATATATATATATATATAAGTGTTTATTTTTATTATTTTAATATTAGATTTTTTTTAATTTAATTTTATTAGTATTAGAAATATATGTATGTACATGTCTAAATATTGGACGATTACTACCTAAGTTTTATATTCTTTTTTTTAATCATTTTGATTCATTTTAGTTGTATATGAATTTAAATTATCTCATATTTAGACAACATTATACATATATTGGATTTTCCTCACCCATATACAATATAAAATAACGACAATATTCATAAAACATGGTTTTATTTTACATTAATATTTTTCTTATCAAATTTAAAAGACATGCTTGTAGGTTTTGAAACACAACATCCTCTTCTTTAAAATTTTCAAAATTACTTCAAAATAATTCTTCTTCCCATTAACATCTTCCTTAGGAGCATTTATTATGGAGAGGGAGTATTTATTGTGGAGAGTTCAAATGGTATATCAATGTTAAAGAAATAATTTAACATCTTCCTTAGGAGCATTTATTATGGAGAGGGAGTATTTATTGTGGAGAGCTCAAATGGTATATCTTAGGAGCATTTATTATGGAGAGGGAGTTTATTGTGGAGAGCTCAAATGGTATATCAATGTTAGAGCAATAAAGGCATGAAATCAACAAAGTCATTTTTGAGTATCACCATCATACCTTTATTTGTAGGTTCAAATACTTTTCATTGTCAGTTTCATTCTTACTTTAGTGAGATTACATGGACCATAGATTTTAGATTTTTTTGTACTTTAAAATCATATTTTTCAAAAACTTTCATATTCAACAAAAAGTTGGGTCTAGGTTGAACTAACCTCTTCATTAAACTAAACAATAGTTTCTAGATTTCAATCTTGTTATAACTTATATTGCTATCACCCTTATATTATTTGTTCATGTTGAATCTTCCATTTTTTTAGGGTTTTACTACCACACTTGTATTATTTATTGAAAAATTAACCCTTATTAAATTTAAGTATTAAATCACTAAAATTATAATATTTAAACTAAATTTAATTAGTTTTTTATGATAATACAATT
>ML776681.1:1307788-1349000 GCA_009831015.1 Picea engelmannii | reverse complement strand
ACTAAATTTATATATATATTATAACTTGTTTATAATTATATGTTTTTTAATTTTATTTTATATATTTGATTTTATTATATATATATATATATAATAAAATCAAATATATAAAATAAAATTAAAAAACATATAATTATAAACAAGTTATAACATATAACTACTAAAATGAAAACCAAAATTAATTATAATATAAAAAAAACATGATATTTAAATGTATTATAAAATACCTCTCATAAGTGAAGGCAATGAAATATCACTCAATTACCATCTATGAGTTGATTTAAAAAAACAATAATATTACTCAATTACCATTCATGAGTTGATTGACCTTTCACTAATTAACTTCATGAAGGGCAACCATTACCTACATTAAATATATTATCAACTTTTATTTTATATTACGATCATTAAGAAACACACAAAATTGAATTTTACTCTTCAACGAGCTTGTGTCACCATGAAGTTTACTCTTCAACGAGCTTGTGTCACCATGAAGTAAATTATGAGAAGAAAATTATTTTTATTATTTTATGTTCGAAAGGTGAGCTTTAAGTTATTTTCCCTCTTAAAACATCCTATAAATTCATTGAAATTCATTGAACTCTAACCAGTTAAGTAGGTAAACATGATCATGAAAGAGAGGTGTTCACTTCTTAATTAAATTATGAATTTGATTAATGAGGATCTTATAATTAATTATTTTTTCCCATACTTTAACTTTGTTCATTATCCCTTATGAATAGGATAGTTAAGGGAGCATGTTCACCAATTTGCATGAAATATATAACATGTTGATCAAAATATATCTCGTTTAAAATAGAGATATTAAAATGAATAATGAGCATACTTATTAACATAAGTGACATTGTAGCTGGATAACAAAACTAGTTGACATTGGGTTTAAAAAACTAAAGATAACTTAAGAAATTGATACGTTTAGACTTATGTTATTAGAGTGGTGTTCAACATTATCAACCTCGAAGTTGGGCTTGGTATTCTATGAGTGCAGTCATGTAATTAGTATTCTATGAGTGAATTCATGTAATTAGTATTCTATGAGTGAATTCATGTAAATGATTTATTTCATTTTCAATTTTAGAAGTATATTTTTAGTATGACTAAATAAAAGGAGTAGTAATCATTACTATTTCTAGTTTTCATTCTAGTGGGTTTTGATACATCTTCATTATTAGTGTATTAATCAACTCTTTCCATATTAAGTTCAAGTTGTTCATTTAGATTATTGTAGAGGAATGTTGTTGTATGAGGATTGATATTCTTTTGTGATTTTTTGGTTATCATTTCTATTATTTACTTAAGGGGTTTTATTTGATTCACATCATGAATATGTCCCTTCTTGTAGTATATGGGTTTCACATTTTAGTATTCACATATGCCTATTCGCTTAGAGGTATCAAGGTGTGACCTACTTCTATGTAGTTTGCATTCATGACCTACTTAATGATGACTTTGTTACCTCTCATCCTTTATTATGAATGTTTTTGTGTGATGGATTATTCCCCCTTAGTCACCCTACCTTAGCTTATATGTGTACCTCATTGGGATGTCTAATTTTTGTGTAAGGTCCCCTACCACCTCTGCTCTCATCTTTGGCCTTTGGTCACTAGTTTGACCTTATTAGAGTCTTTGGGGTGTTCGGTTAGGCCACTCACCTACTCTTTAGGTTTTGACTTGGGATCCAAGCCCCTAATCTTGCCCACAATTGGTTTGAATTATTCATTTATGGGTCCTTAAAGGCCCAAATTCATTTGGGAATGCTTAATTGGGGGTTGAATGGGTCAAACATCCTTTAACCCTTCTTGATTTTTGGTGCCAAGTGTACCACAATTTTTTTTTATCTCTTGATTGTACCACATGTAACATCCCCATTTTTAATCCCCCATTTAGCGATGTATAATGTAAATACTATGTATTGATCTAGGTGGAAATCAATGGTCACCCACCTATTCCACTAGCTCAAATTACAGTTTCCATCCTGGCAGTTTTTCTACAGTTTTTCGGGTCCCAAACTTCTGGGGCCATTTTGAGGGCCTAAATGACATTTTTTGAATGGCAGCGCCCAATCAATCATTGTTGGGATGTATTGGGACGTTTAGAATGTGTACGCCTTGGCTAGACCTTTCTAATGGGGTACCAAGAGCCCTAAATAGAGATTGTATGCAAAAGTTGCATCCTCGGGAAGTTGATATCAACTACCCCCATTGGGGCCCACGAACCTTTTGGGGTTTCATCTTCCAAGGTTACGGTTTTGGATGTTTAGGGTTTTATCATGTATTCTTTATGTTAAAAAAGACCTTTAGAGCCTCATTGTAATCAACTTCTTGTGAATGAGAGTAGCCAATACATCTCTCTTCAAAGATAAGCTACCACCATTCTAGCTAGCTTGTATGCTTTGCATTTTATAGTATTTTGTATTTCAGACAATCATTAATAGAATATGAGTTTTATTGTATTACTGTGTTCCTTGCAATATCTCTATGTATCTCCTTGTTATATCTCTTTTATATTTCTTCCTTCATGTCATTCTCAAAATAATTTGGATCATTTATGGTTGTCGTCCCAATGATATAATATGTTGTAAGGTACCAGATCTATTATAATAACATAAAAAAATATTGCAAAGAATAATAACGGAAGCACACAATAGATGAAACCACAACACCAAAATAATATCTTTATTGATGGGAAACAATGTTCACTTGCCTCTTCGAGGGGGAAACCTCCAACAGAGAAATGCTCTATTACAATAATTCTCAAGACAAACTATCCAATACATTCTACTCTTATTTATACTAATTCTATCTTCTAAAGAAACTTCTAGAGGAAGATCTTTCTAGAAGCAAAAGCTTCTATTAGGTCTTCTTACATAGACTTATTCTCCTTTATTTAATAGGGGCCTTATTAACTAATGTTGACCTTTATTACATAGAAAACATATCATACTAACCAATGATCCATTGAGAGGGGTTAGGATCAGATCCTAACATGCCCTCCCCCTTCAAAAGTGGGCTTGTCCTCAAGGATGAAGATGTAGAAATTGATGGAGTATGGTCGATGGTTCCCAAGTCACATCCTTTGGAGATGTGTCATTCCACTTGATCAACACTTCCTTGATAGTTTTTCCACACAACCGACATTCCTGTGCATTGAGTACTTCTTTTGGTTGGATCCAAAGGGAGCCTTCTTCATCTAATTCAGGAAGGATGGTTTGGACCCTGCAATTCTGTCCCACCACTTTCTTCAAACATGAAACATGGAACACTGGATGGATTTTGGAAGTAGTTGGAAGGGCCAATTTGTAGGCCATTGAACCAATACATTTGATGATTTGATAGGGGCCATAAAATTTGGGTTCCAACTTGTGATGTGCCTGGGATTTGAGAGATGTTTGTTTGTAAGGTTGGAGTTTGAGAAACACTTGATCACCTTACTAAAAAATCCTTTCTAAACGATGTTGGTCCACCTATTGCTTCATGATATTTTGAGCCATGTGGAGGTTGTCCTTCAGAGCCGCGAGGGTGGTTGTTCGACCTTGCAACATTGTATCAACAGATTGGAACTTTGATGTGCCTGGAAGATAGGTAGTGACTGTAGGTAGTTGTTGGCCATACACCGCTTCATATGGGGTCATTTTAATGGTTGTATGATATGAAGTATTGTACCACCATTCTGCCAAGGGAATCCATTGCACCCATTGGTGTTGTTTGTCAAAAGAAAAACATCGCAAGTAGGTTTCGAAAAATTTGTTGACCACTTTTGTTTGGTTGTCGGACTAGGGGTGATAGGCAATGCTCATGTTTAGTTGGGTTCCCTGTAATTTAAACAACTCTTTCCAAAATGTGCTGGTGAAAGTTGGGTCATGATCAGACACAATAGAGTTGGGCATGCCATATAACTTGAAAATCTGATCAAGGAAAACTTGATCAACCACCACCATGATGAACGACTTGTTCCTAGCTTTGGGGAGGTCCACTATAAAGTCCATGGAGACGTCTGTTCACACAGAAGTTGGAATGGGTATGTAATGAACCAAATGCTTAAATTATCATAATAGAAAAGAAGTACACACCATGTACAAAATGTGAGTATGGAGCACAACTCCAAGATAGATAAGTTACACAATAACTCCTTAAATAATAGGGGAACCCCCTCCAAATAACCAAATACTTTCATACATCACAATTCACATGTCACAATAATGAATACATAACATCTATATATACCTATTCACACTTGCACATGAGGCCCCTTTACCATTAGGACAACTTTATTACATATATATTTACACATTACATGTCAATTTAGGCTCATATATGCCCCCCCCTTGGGGTCATATCATAGACATGTAGCCCATATATGCTCCCCTTGGGTCATAACAAGGTAGGGGTTGAAGAGTTCCCAGAGATTTGATGGTTTCACCTTTATTGCGTTAGCACACCCCACATTCGATGACAAAATGAAGGATGTCCTTCTTCATTCCTTCCCAAAAAAAAGAACGAAGGCCATGAGCATAGGTATTTTGGAAGCCAGAGTGATTCACAATAACAGATGAGTTAAGAGCCATGGCATGAGTACTGAAGATGGTGACAGAACCAGGAGATCCTTATACCTAAGAATAATGTCTTTCCAAGTGTAGCTAGGGGGGGGATTAGGGTCATCCTGAAATTGATGAATTACCCTAGACATAATCGAATGTGTCATCCTCTCTTGTCGAACTTCCTTAATCCAATCCGGAACAGGAAAGGATAAGGCAAAGAGGGAGCCATCCTCTTCATGTTGTATTGAAAATACACCCCTACGATATTGTATTTTCCCTTTTTGTATATGATTTCATAATTTCATAACCCAACATTTTGGTCAACCACTTGTTCTGTTTAGGGGAGGACAACCAATTCTCTAAACAATACTTCAGACTATGGTGATATATTTTGATATGAAAATGACGTCCTAAAAGATATGGCCGACATGTGTGCACTGCATGCAGAATGACCATCATTTCTTTTTCATACGTAGATTTGCCCAAATTACAACCACTCAATGCCTGGCTAGTAAAGGCTAGAAGTCGACCATCTTCTGTGAGAATTTCACCAATACCAATGTTGGAAGAATCTGATTATACCATAGAAATTTTGTTGAAGTCAAGAGCTGCTAAGACTGGAGTAGTGCACATGGCCCGCTTTAAATCTGTGAAGGCTTTCTCGATGGCAGGTGTCCAATGAAATGCATTCTTCTTAAGAAGGTTGGTCAAGGGCTTATAAAATTTTCCATAATGGTGGAAAAATTTCCTATAATATCCTATGAGACTGAGGAAACCCATAGGAATTTTAAGGTCACGGGTCACAGCCAGTCCTGCATAACTTGTATCTTTTTGGGGTCCACTCTTACCCCTTCTCGACTCACAATGTGTCCCAAGTATTCCACTTCACTGGCCCCAAAGGATCATTTTGTATTTTTGACAAACAATTTGTTGTCCTGTATAAAATGAAGGACTTTGTTCACATGGAGAAGTTGGGTATCCAAAGTGCGTCTGTAAATGAGGATGTCATCAAAGAAAACTAGGACAAACTTTTGAAGGTAAGGTTTCAAAATTTTATTCATGAGACTTTGGAAGGTGGATGGGGAATTGCAAAGGCCAAAAGGCATGACCAAGAATTCATAATGACCTTCATGATTTCTAAAGGATGTCTTTTGAATATATTCCTCCTTCATTCAGATCTAGTGATAGGCAAAGTGAAGGTCTAATTTTGTGAATAAACAGGCACCCTGGAGTTCATCAAATAGATCATTAATGATAGGAATGGGAAACTTATCCTTGATAATCAGTTGATTCAGGGAAAAAAAAATCAAGACACATGCACCAAGAACCTTCTTTCTTTAAAACCATCACTACTGGGGAAGAATAGGGGCTAGTACTGGGCCGAATTACCCCTGCCTCCAGTGATTCCTATACTATCTTTTTTATTTCATTTTTTTGAGAAGATGGATACCTGTAGGAACGTACATTGGGGGGTTTACTTCCTGGAAGGAGAGGTATGCTATGATCATGCTCACCTCTGGAGGGAAGTAAGTATGTTGGAACCTCAAATACCCTGGGTTATTTATCCAATATTAGTTGTAGGATTGGAGGAACTTCAGGAGAGGCTTGATTGATGACTTGGATGACATGAAATTGAGAAATCATACCATGGTGGAATTTCTTAAACAATGTTTCCTTCCTGTGAGAGTTGATGATTTCAAGGGATCCAAGTTGGAAGCCTCGAAGGGTATAGGTGTGACACTATTGGGTGAAGCTTATATATAAATCTTGATAATCCATTGTAACCGGTCCCAGGATGCGAAGCCATTCACCACCCAATACAATATCACAACCACCCATGGAAATAGAGAACATGTGGATTTCTAGATGATAATCACCCATATGGAGTTTGACATTCTCACAACGGCCCCCACACTTCATCGTACCACCATTTGTGATGAGGATTTGAAAATTAGAAACTGGGCGGACAAAGCAATGGAGCTCCTCGGCAAGCTCGCGGTGAGTAAAATTATGGGTGCTACCACTATCAATCAATACCACACCTAACCTATTTTTTATGTATCCCTTGATATTCAATGTTTGTGGGGCTAAAATACCTGAGATGGCATGAAGATATATGACAGGTTCCTCTGGTTCCATAGGGGTTTTAATTGAATCATCGGGGTGGACAATAAGTTGTGTTTCCTCTTGGTCATGAGCCTCATCTGATGGTATGTCTGGATGGGAAGTGAATGTTGATGCATCAATATGGAAGAACTCTTGTTCTCAACATTTATGTCCCCGTGAATTCTTTTCATCGCAATAATAACAAAGTCCTTTCTTGCGATGTTCCACCATTTCTACTAGAGATACAATTTGGACCTTCAAGTTTTGTGTTGGAGCTAGGTTAGTTCCTGGGTGAGGATGGGTGGTGAATGCAGTCCTCATGGGTGGGGCTTGAAGAATGGTCTCTGCTTCCAGTGCTAATCAACATGCCTGCAACCAGGTAGTAGGGTGGTGCATTCTCACATGAGCCTTAATGGCTTCCTTTAATCCACTGAGAAAACAGTCAAGATAAAATTCATCATATAAGCCCGTAGTTCGGATAGCCAACTATTCAAATATTATGACGAAGTAAGAAACTAGGCCAGTTTGGCGCAACTTAGTGAGCCTTCCCAAAAAATGAGATTCTCAATCAAAACAGACACAAACCGCTTTGGTGAACATGTTCCAAGTGGGTAGTCCTGGATAACATTTATTATGCCACTGCCACCACTGCCAGTGTTCTTTACCCAAGTACAAAACTCCTACATGGAGTTTTGTAGCACCACTTTTCAGTTACCAAGGCTTTTATCGCTCTCTGTTACCAATCTGTACACACCTTTTACATAACTCATACAGGCATTATATAATCCACATGCATTTAAGAAAATAAATACATTTAAGCTAACAGTAAACATATTATTTACTGCTATAATTAAAAATCAATAACATTTAATAATAATTAATACACACAACGGAATTCATGATAACATAAGCAGCACAGTCATGAAAACATGATTAAAGCATAATCAGATACTTATCTTTTAACAGTGGTAGATTCCACCAACCAAGTGCAGGCCTTCCACAAACCTCTCAGCCTTAGACCGCACTGCTCATCAATCCCAGCAGTGGGTCACCCCTGAGCTGGGACTAAGCTCCACCTCGAGACAAGGAATCCTAGGATAGGCTGAGGTTATAGGGAAAACAACACACAACCACAAGGAATGGATTCTCTCCTAGGAACCTCTCGTGCTCACTGCCCACAGACCCTCATTCCCCACATGCCTGTTCCACCCCAGGAGTATACACCTTCTCTGTCACCTGGATAGTCCTTCGGTTGCTAACCTCCTTTTCCTTGGGTTACAACAACAGTTCGGACCGAAAGTCTCCAGGCTTTGTGGCAGTTACAAGGTTCCTTCTAGGAGTTCTCTCCTTCCTCTGTGCACTCTCTCACCTGGAGAGAATCGCTCATAGGCCAACAAGCCACACGCAGTCCAGTACTATGTGGCCACAACAACCCATGGAGAAAATAGACACAAGCCTTTCCAAACTGGTTTAACAATCATAGGATAGTCTCATGCTCACAGCTTCGGAATAGAGATCTTACGCACAGGCTCGATCTTGGGCAGTGGATGCACACAGATTCTTCAGACACAACATGGGATTTTCTAGTTCAAAACAGAGGTGAAACCGACTCTTTCAGAATCGATCATAGGCTTCTGGTTTAGTACAGAGGTATACACGGTCTCAGAGTCAGACACAGACTTTTTGGATCACAGGGATTCTCGAAGGTTCTCTGCAGAACTTGGGTCAGTTATACTGCTCAGAACCTGTACACACTCAGGCAGTCCGATCGAATGGGAGAAGGAACCCCCTCACGGTCCACCCTGGCCGTTTTATTCGCATGCATCAGGGTTGACACTTGTCACCCATGCGACTGCATGCATTCCTTCATCATGCGTTCCTCTCACCATTTGGAAAATCACATGAACTTCCAAAAGGACTTAGGTTAAAACATATAATGCACATATCTTTTGGAATAATATTAAAATATTATTCCCAAGGCTTAAGCCCCTAGGCTCAACACTTAGCCCCTAATCCCACCTTCCAACCCCTAATCCCTTGCCCACTCAGTGGATTCTTAGTCCCCCTTCACTCATTCATCATGGTCGGTCTGCACCTGGCGGTGTTTACAAATTTTTATTAATTGTTCTGCATGATTACATATACAACAACAAGCTCCTGGCCTTCAACATTTAGGCTCCTTGGCCTAACAAACACATAAGCCACCAACTTATAAAATCTTGGCTCACCAGCCTATAAAACATAATTACAATCCTTTCAGAATCATGGTTTATGATAGGGCTTGGCCTTGGGGACACTACAATTTCCCTCCTCTTATTTTTGCACTGTCCTCAGTGCAACTTACACTGTCTCTGCAAGTCTTTCAAAATTTTCAAAAAGATACGGGTACTCTACCCACATAGCATCTGCATGCTCCCATGTCGCGTCCTCAGGGCCGTACCAGGTCCACTAGACCTTTACAAGATCTATAGCTCGATTCCAGAGTTGTTTTCTTTTCCTATCCAATATGCACACAGGATGCACTTGCAAGACACCCTCTGGTTCCACCTGAATCACATTCCAATCGATAACATGATTAGCATCAGGTACATATTTCTTAAGCAGTGAAACATGAAACACATTATGTACAGTCATAGATGCAGGTAATGCAAGCATGTATGCAACTGGCCCAATCCTTTCCAGGATCTCAAATGGCCCACAAAATCTTGCTGCCAATTTGGCGCAACTTCCCAACTTTAGGGAACTCCTGTTAGTCTTCACTTTCAGGAAAACATGGTCAACCACTTTGAATTCTCTATGGGTTCTGTTACTGTCAGCGTAAATTTTCTGCCTATCCTAGGCAACTTTCAGATTCTGTTTAATCCTTATCATTTGGTCATCCATCTCTTTGAGTAGCTCAGGCCCAATCACTGCTCTGTCAGCTGGATTATTCCAGCTTACTGGTGTGTTGCACTTTCTTCCATAAAGTGCTTCGAATGGGCTCATCTTCACCGATGTATGATACCCATTATTGTAGGCGAATTCTACTAAATGCAGGTAGTCTTCCCACCTTGATGGTTTATCGATCACATACATTCTCAGTATGTCTTCTATTACTCTATTTACTCTTTCTGTTTGACCATCAGACTCGGGATGATACATTGTACTAAAGTTCAGATTCGTTCCAAATCCCTTGAACAATCCTTTCCAGAAATTTGAGGTGAATTTCAGGTCCCTATCAGACACAATTGTCTTAGGAATTCCGTGCAAGCATGCAACTTCTTTTAAAAAGATATCAACAACATCTGCTGCTCTGTGAGTGGTTTTCAATGGAATGAAATGGGCGACTTTAGTAAGCTTGTCCACCACCACCATGATTGAATCATGCTGCTTGCTTGTTCTGGGCAATCCTGTGATAAAATCCATTGTTACCATGTCCCATTTCCATTCAGGAATGGGTAAAGGATGCAACAACCCTGCTGGGTACCTATGCTCAGTCTTAACCTTCTAGAACTCCATACATCTGGTGATGTATTCAATGATTTCCTTCTTCAGACCCGGCCAAAAATAATGGCTTTTGACTGTTGCCACAGTCTTCTGGTATCTAGGATGTCCAACATAAGCCACGTTATGCATTTCTTTTAGAATTTCCAGCTTCAATTCTTGGAAGTTGGGCACATACACTCTGTTTTTATACAGAAGTAAGCCATCAGTTCCCAAGGTGTAACTTTCCTTGGTCTGTGGTCTCTCACGTTGTTGTAGCTTTGCTACTAAACCTCTGTACTGCAAATCAACATTTGCAGCTTCCAAAATTCTATCTTTAATCTCAGTCCTGTACATGCTAATGGCTGTAGCATGTAATTCGTGCACTTTTCTACTGAGTGCATCAACCACCTTATTTTCTTTCCCTTTGATATGCTTGATATCAAAGTCATATTCACACAAAAACTCTAGCCATCTGATTTGCCTAGCATTTAAAGTCGGTTGATCAAACAAATACTTCAGACCATTATGGTTTGTTCTCAACTCGAATCTTTTGCCCATGAGGTAATGTCTCCATTTCCTCAAGGCGTGGATGATTGCTGCAAGCTCTAAATCATGAGTGGCATAATTCCTTTCATGCTCTTTCAGCTTTTGGGACTCATAATAAATTACAAATCCCTCTTGGCTGAGAACTCCTCCCAGCCCCTCCTTACACGCATCGGTGCACACTACGTAATCCTTATTTGGATCTGCAATCTTCAGGATTGGAGCACTGGTTAGCAGCTGCTTCAATCGCTGGAAGCTGCTCTCACATTCTTCAATCCACTGGAACTTCTTCTCCTTCCTTTGCAAGGAAGTGATAGAATGATCTATCTTTGATAATCCAGCTATAAACCTTCTGTAGTAGCCTGCCAGACTCATAAAAGATCTAACTTCATCCACATTCCTTGGCGCTGACCATTCTCGAATGGCCTCAACCTTTTCAGGATCCACAACGATCCCTTCCTTTGATATAATGTGCCCCAAGTAATGAATCTACCTTTGATAAAATGAGCACTTTCTTAGTTTTGCGTACAACTGGTGTTCTCTCAACACCTGCAACACTATTCTCAGGTGTTGCTCATGTTCTTCCTCTGTCTTGGAATACACCAAGATATCGTTCAAGAAGACTATGACAAACTTGTCCAAATAATCTCTGAAAACTCCATTCATTAAGCACATGAAAACAACAGGTGCATTTGTCAGTCCAAACGGCACCACTGTGAATTCATAGTGACTGTACCTTGTTCTAAAGGTGGTCTTGCTAATGTCCTCATCATTTATTCTCACTTGGTGATATCCAAATCTGAGATCTATTTTTGAAAATATTTTCACATCCTTCAACTGATCAAAAAGATCATCGATCCTTGGCAGAGGATACTTGTTCTTGACAGTTACCTTATTCAACTGCTGGAAATCAATGCACAACCTCAACGTTCCATATTTCTTTTTCATGAATAGGACCGGGGCTCCCCAAGGTGACACGCTGGGGTGAATGTATCCCTTCTTTAGTATCTCTTCGAGCTGCAATTGCAACTCTTTTAGCTCTGGCGTAATCATTCTATAAGGAACCTTCGAAACTGGAGCTGCTCCAGGCATCAAATTTATAGAAAAATCGATGTCCCTCTTCGGAGGTAGTCCAGGTACCTCCTGAAATACATACTTGAACTCTTTGAGCACCTCATGATCTTCCAGATTCGAGACTACATCTTGGGATGCTTCTTCCACATGAGCTGCAAATAATTGAAAGCCTTTCCGGTAACATTTCTTCAGCTACATGGCTAAGATTTCCCTAATAGCCATGACTCTGAGAATTTCTTGGACTGTTACCTGATTTCCCTCTTCGTTCAGGCATGTAAACCTCTTGTTATGACAATCCAGAAGGGCATGGTGTTGGTCCAACCAATCCATCCCAATTAAGAAATCGCATGAGCCTAAAGGCAGAATGTTCAATTCAGCCTTAGTGCTCATTCCTTTCATGTCTACTGAACAAGACTTAACCAATTCAGTGACCTTCCTTTTGGTTCCTGTGGCCAACTTCACTAGCCAAGGATTTTCATGTTTTCTTCTCGTTAGATGCAAACTTTCCACCACTCTAGGATCTATATAACTATGGCTAGTCCCTTAATAAATTAAAATAACAAGTGGTAGGTTGTTGATCGTACCTTCCACTTCAATCATGTGCGATTTAAATTCTGCTTTCTTGTTGTCCAGGGCTGCGTAGATCCTCGACATTCTGCTACCCATATCCTCCACTGTTTCAGCTTGCTGAATAGTATGGACAGTTCTTGCTTTATCTTTTCTGTGAGGGCAGTCTCTGTACCTATGATTCCCTTTACAACCCCAACACTCCATAGGTGGCGGTCTTGGCATTTGCTCACTCCCTTCAACTTTCCTGGGCTCTCTAAAAGATGATTGTCCCCAAGGACTGTTCCTGAAAAAGGGAGTCTTGTTTCCCTTCTGCCTCTGTTCTTTCTTAAACCTCTTTTGGTCATCCCAATCCTTCCGAAAGGTAGGCTTTTCTCTTTCCTGTTCGTATAAGCATTTTTCCCTTCTTATGGTTTCTTCCATGGTCTTAGGATCGTCATATTGAATCTTGTCACCAATGGAAGGTGGCAGTCCACTCAGATACCTTTGAATTTTGACAGCCTCGTCTTTGATGAACGGAACATACTTCAGTAGTTCCAGAAAACTTCGTTCATACTCATCAATGGTCATGCTGCCCAACTTGAGTTCGAAGAACTCCTTCATCTTTCTGTCATAGTATCTTTTGGTCAAGTATTTCTTCTCGAAATACCTCTTAAAATCCTTCCACGTGACCTCTTTCTCTCTGATGTGTTGCACCTGCACCAACTGATCCCACCACATGGATGCTTTTCCTTTCAGCTGGTACATTGCAATTCTTCCTTCTACATAGGCAGAATAATTGTGTAGTTGGAAGTATTTCTTCATATCCAACAACCATGTTTCGACATCTTCTTCCTTCTTATGTTCACCATCGAATGTAGCCAGTTTAATCTTGTTGATTTCCCCTTTCAATCCATTCCTTCCATATTTTTGGTGTTTTCTGGTAGGGGATGGGCTTGAACTACCGTGTGTTTCCTTACCAGAATACTTCGGGGAGAGATGGTAATGTCTTCTACCACTCCTCGATCTTCTTCTCCTCTCAGGGGTTTTGACACTTCTTGATCTACTTGTGTCACTCTCTTTTTCCAATTTATTTTCTATTCTTTCCAGGCTCTTCAACATTTTTAAGTTGAATTCACCCTGCTGATCCCCGATTTTCATGAGTTTTTGGCTATCAACTCGGTGAGCCTGGGCGTCCTTCTGCAGTATTTCAATGAGTTTCATCTTATGTCCTTCCTTATCCATCTCTTTTTCATGCCCATTAGATTTTGTTCCTTCTACTCCCAGGTTGACATTCCTTCCTACCCTTTTGTCCTCTGTTTCGGAGGCAATCTGCACTTCTTCCAATTCCATACTCGGTGTCGATTTTCGGCTATCCTGACACTCGTTGAACTCTGCACACACGACGTGCAGCCAAACGAAGTTTGTCAGGCCTTAACCCTTACAACATCACAATATTCATAAATCAAAGTGAGTGAGAAAATGTTTTAACTTCACAAAGTTTTCTAAGCTCTGACAGTTTTGCAATTTCGAGACTTCTGGCTTTGGGGTTTTGGTTAACGAGTCTCTCACACTCACTTTTGGGTTTCAGGTCTTTGATATCTGGGAGTTCATAACGCAGTGACTCCCAACTTCTTGTCGCTACAATTTCCCAAAATCTGATAAACGATTTCTTGTACGGGATCCAACGATCCTCGATGAGTTGGGTTTAACGGTCCAGATATTTTTGGAATTTCGTGAATCGAAAGTTCACGATGCAGCGAATCCTAATCTTTGTCGCCTCAATTCCCGAATTCCTAAAATTTGGTTTCCTTGCTCTCTGGGCCCACAACACAGCTATCACCCTTAAAATATTCCACTGTTCTTCCATCTTCGAAGACCTCGGGACTTTGGGACTTCGGGTTTTGAGGTTTCGATTCTTGAGACTTTCAGAGTCGCTTTCCTTCCCAACCCCCGAATTTCGAATTTTGATTTACTTGATCCTCCGGGCCCACATCTCAGCTGTCTCCCTTCACCACAGTGGCACGAGGTATGTTCAGGAGGGTCCACGTCACCTTCGGTGATGTCATCGGGTCCCACCACTCTCACCTGTCTTCTTGACTCACTAGCACGTGGTACACACCCGTGTGTCCATGTCCCTTTAAAATGAAATGCAACGGTCAGATCTTTCTCAGATCTACGACACAGATCCTTTCGGTGTTTCGGGGTTTCGGGCATCGAGAGTTCATGCACCCCACATCTCGAACTTCCATCTGCCGAAATCCTGAAATTACGGTTTACTCCTCCGCTGAATCATACATTCAACTACCTTCCTACGATCTACGGTGTAGATCGTTTCAGGTTTCATAGGTGTTCACCTTCTTCACTTCCCATCTCCCGACTTTGCGAAATCTGAAAGGTTTTCACGACTAACTCGAGCGCAACTCCGCCAGATCTAACGGTCGAGCCTTCCTCCCAAATCTACAGTGTATATCTTCTCGGGTTTTCTGGTTTTCAGGAGTTCACGTATCGCTATTCCCACACTCTTGTGCAATTCAAAAGGGATTTAAACCCTGCGCACACTCTCCAGATCTGACGGTCACGAGGGTTCACCTTCCCTCTCGAGAAGATCCTAAGGTTCTAACACTATTGGTGTGGAGACCTATCTCCCCATGTCCATAGACCACACCAACTGTGATTTCACACGCCGCTAAACCTCCTGAGCTTAAAAAACTCGTCAAGTAACTCCTTGACACTTCAGAGCAAACCAAGGTCTGAAATTGGCCTTCCAGACCCAATTTCCCCCGCACTCTTGGTCCAAAGACCGCTCCACTAGCCCATCTAGGCTCAGTGTCGAAACCTTGGCTCTGATACCAAACTGTAGCACCACTTTTTGGTTACCAAGGCTTTTATCGCTCTCTGTTACCAATCTGTACACACCTTTTACATAACTCATACAGGCATTATATAATCCACATGCATTTAAGAAAATAAATACATTTAAGATTAGAGTAAACATATTATTTACTGCTATAATTAACAATCAATAGCATTTAATAATAATTAATACACACAGTGGAATTCATGATAACATAAGCAACACAGTCATGCAAAACATGATTAAAGCATAATCATATAATTATCTTTTAACAGTGGTATATTCCACCAACCAAGTGCAGGCTTTCCACGAACCTCCCAGCTTTAGACCACACTGCTCATCAAGCTTAGCAATGGGTCACCCCCGAGCTGGGACTAAGCTCCACCCCGAGACAAGGAATCCTAGGCTAGGCCGAGGTTACAGGGGAAACATCACATAGCCACAAGGAAGGGATTCTCTCCCAGGAACCTCTTGTGCTCACTGCCCATAGACCCTCATTCCCCACATGCTTGTTCCACCCCAGGAGTATACACCTTCTCTGTCACTTGGACAACCCTTCGACTGCTAACCTCCCTTGCCTTGGGTTACAGCAACAGGTCAGACTGGAAGTATTTGGTCTTTGTGGCAGTTACAAGGTTCCTTCCAGGAGTTCTCTCCTTCCTCTGCGCACTCTCTCACCTGGAGAGAATCGCTCATATGCCAACAAGCCACACGCAATCCAGTACTGCGTGGCCACAACAACCCATGGGGAAAATAGACACATGCTTTCCCAAACTGGTTCAACAATCACAGGATAGTCTCACGGTCATGGCTTCGGAACAAAGATCTTACACACATGCTCGATCTTGAGCAGTGGATGCACACAGATTCTTCAGACACAACACGGGCTTTTCTGGGTCAAAACAGAGGTGAAATCGGCTCTTTCAGGATCGATCACAGGCTTCTAGTTTAGTACGGAGGTATACATGGGTTTTCTCAAAGTCAGACACAAACTTTTCGGATCACAGGGATGCTCGAAGGTTCTCTGTAGAACTCGGGTCAGTCGTACTACTCAGAGCCTGTACACACTCAAGAAGTCTGATCGAATGGGAGAAGGAACCCCCTCATAGTCCACCCTGGCCATTTTATTTGCATGCACGAGGGTTGACACTCGTCACCCATGTGACTGCATGTGTTCCTTCAGCATGTGTTCCTCTCACCATTTGGAAAATCACATGTCCTTCCAAAAGGACTTAGGTTAAAACATATAATGCACATATCTTTTGGAATAATATTAAAATATTATTCCCAAGGCTTAAGCCCCTAGTCTCAACACTTATCCCCTAATCCCACCTTCCAGCCCCTAATCCCTTGCCCACTCTGTGGATGCTTAGTCCCCCTTCACTCATTCATCGTGGTCAGTCTGCACCTGGCAGTGTTTACAATTTTTTATCAATTGTTCTGCATGATTACATATACAACAACAAGCTCTTGGCCTTCAACATTTAGGCTCCCTAACCCAACAAACACATAAGCCACCAACTTATAAAAACTTGGCTCACCAGCGTATAAAACATAATTACAATCCTTTCAGAATCATGGTTTACGATAGGGATCGGCCTTGGGGACACTACAAGTTTGGTCTCATCATTCCAAATATCATGGAGGGAGAAGTGTTGTTACATTTGAGAAACCCACCCTGCTAGGTTGGATCCATCAAATTTATGCATGTCAAATTTGGGCACCTTAGTTCAAGAATGTGGAGAACCCCAAGGAGAACGAAAAGATTGAGTATGCTCATAATGGGAAGAGTGAGGGTCCTCTGAAGTGGGAAGGAGTCAATTTTTTGTTCCAGGTTGGACACCTTAGTCTCCAAGTCTTCTTGGTTATGAGAGCAGGTAGTAGGCACGGTGGAGGCTTAGGGAGAAGATGATGTGTCAAGATGGATATCTGGGTGGGACCACACAAAAAATGGGTTATGGATGAAGGGTATCATGACAATTAGGGCGACGAGGGGAATTCAATGGGGCAAGTAAAATCAAGGTGGCTGGAAGAGGGTTGGGTCAAGGGGGAAAAAATTGGCCAAAAATGATAGGTATGTCTGCGATTAGGACGAAGAGAGGAACCCAATGGGATAGAGCTCAAATAATTGTTCCAACAGGATCCATTTTTTTTTTTTTACTCTGACGGAGTTATACTCTAATCTGAAGAACAGTGTTGAAAGGCCCAAATTCTGAACAAGAACAAATGTGTAGTAATTTCACAACCTCAATGTAGGAGGTAAAGTTGCACGACAATAGATCTTGTCTGTTTTGTTTCTGTTTCCATCCTAAGGGGTAGGGTAATCATGGTTTCTATAGACAAGGGTTTTTCCTATGCTATATCTCTCTAATATACATACAGGGTCCAACAATAGTACTCAACCCAATATCTCAGGGAACTAACTAAGGAGGCTAGATCATGCCCTTATCCATACTAGTTGACTACCCAGGTACTAGAGAGTATTTTCCTGAGTTTTTTTCTCAGTGGAACTATAGAAGTCAGGAGGCTGATCAATTTATCTACGAAGGGCTTTAGGATATCTTGGTCGATCTGTATACAAGTGTTATCTTATGTGCTACCACTTGAAGGGGTACCAACATGGGTTATAAGGGTGGCCAACAATGTGCGCTTAAGTACCACTTGTAGTTCCTTCATGTATGTTTCCTTGACCGTGGATTTATGCACTAAACGACATATCTCTATAGCTTTAATATGTTGGAATACGTCTCTACCCTGAAAAAAATAAACCACAATTTTTTTCCAAAGAAAGTGCTCTGATACCACTTGTAAGGTACTGGATCTATTATAATGACTGAAAACAAAAATATTGCAGAGAATAACAATGGAACCACACAATAGATGAAACTACAACACCAAAATAATACCTTTATTGATAGGAAACAATGTTCACTTGCCTCTTCGAGGGGGAAACCTCCAGCAGAGTAGTGCTCTATTATAATATTTCTCAAGACAAACTATCCAATAAATCCTACTCTTATTTATACTAATTCTATCTTCAAAAGAAACTTATAGAGGAAGATCTTTCTAGAAGCGGAGCTTCTATTAGGTCTTCTTACATTGACTTGCTCTCCTTTATTTAATAGGCCTTATTAACTAATGCCGACCTTTATTACATAGAAAACGTATCATACTAACTAATGATCCATGAAGAGGGGTTAGGATCAGATCCTAATATATGTAAACATTGTATATAAAAACACTAAAATAAATTGTATTAGCGATTACAGATGGGAACAGATGGAGTCATGGGGGCTATGTTTTCACAAGAGAAGGGGGTTCAAGGGGGGGTATTATTATGTCTATTAATCCCAAGCGACCTTTCTAATATTATTTTGTATCAACTTCTATTTTCTATTTTGAGTGTTTTAAATCCCCAATAATTGAATAAATGTAAGATGGTTGGTGGGAAAAGTTGCCTCACATAGTTATTGAGAGCATGGGGCTGAGTACAATCAACATTAGGGAATGTGAGAGTCAACCTTCATGGGTAAAAGGATATTCAAATGGGTATTGTAGGTAGTTTTTTCATCTTGGGAAAGGGAGAGAAATAGAGTGATGAGTGTTGGATTTATAAATGCATGAAGAAGTAGGTTGTTAGGCTTGTAGAGTGAGATTTATGCATAATAAATTATACCAAAGAAAATGAGCTTGTTGTTGTGAGATTTTCCTATTGTAAATAACATTATTGGAGTCCCTAGTATGTATATTTTCCTATCCAACCTGTGTTGGATCCCTGGAGGGAAGTGGGATAGACTAAGGGACTATGTGGTAGAGAAGGGGATCCCATTCCTTGGGTTGTGCATGCTGAGGGGAAAGAGAGTTGGTGGATTGGTATGGCTATAGGAAATGATCTTACTATGGGTTATATTGGGTTCACTATTTTTATTTATGGGTTTTTATTGTTTTACATTATACTTTATTTTTTGAGTACATTAATGCACTTATGCATGTTAAACAGAACGACATTCACATTTAAAAAAAAATTCGTTAGATGCATGGGAATTTTTGTCATGATGCATACATTTAGTTTATTGGGTATCAATTTTAACTTGTTGGGTTAGTAGTGAGTGTGATACAAAGTGGTATCAGAGCATTGGTTGCAACACTATGCCTACATGAGTATGCTAAAATAGGGTAGAGCTTCAACCTATGTGAAGGTTGGGTGGAAAATTCATTTTTTTCCAACATATGAAATTGGGGTCAAGGCCCTAAATTTCGATTTTGTATGATGATTGTTGGTGTATGGGGGTCAATTTGGGCACTAAGTTGCTGAAATTGGATCACAGAGAAAAGTATTTGGGTTCTACGATAGCCATGAGCTCAAAATAAAAAATGACTAAGTGTCAAAAGTCAAGAAAACTTGTCGAGATTGTGTGTATCACTGTAGGAAAAAAAAAATCTTGGCGATAAGGAGTGTATCAGTAAAGAAAAATAAATTTCGCTAGTGATATATCGGTGAAGAAAATTGTTTTTGGTCAGCGAAATAGTAGATGAAAGTGGAAGAAAATGATATTTTTTTGGGAAGAACTTGGCAAGAAAAATAACTTTTTTTTGATAAAGATAATTTTTCTAGGTGAAATGTCAACGAGAAAAAAATTTCATCGATAAAGACAATTTTTTTGGGTGAAATATCATTGATATATATATATATATATATATATATATATATATATATATATATATATATATATATATATATTGTTGATAAGGATAATTTTTCTGGGTGAAACATCAATGAGAACAAATAATTATTTTTTTTCTGATAGTTCATTTTTTGGGTTGATATGTCAGTTGAGAAATAAATTATCAGAGTGATGTATCAACTGAGAAGAGAGAAGAAGAGAAGAGAATAACGAGAAGATAAGCAAGGAGGAAAGGAAAGGAGAAAGATGGACAAGGATAAAAAGTCTACAACCAAAAACTTGCTTTGGCCATAATAGGAGAAGAACAACTCATAATCAAATGAAATTTAAAGGGTATGTCCACAGTGACGAAGCCTACAAAAGCATCAGTGAAGGCCATGGGCCTATTTTGCTTCAATTTTCTAGAAAAATCCAAATAAGTGGTTTTTGAAGATCATGGTAGTGCTCAATGACTGGGACCGAGATTAAGATGAAATTCTTATAGGGAATCCAAAAATCATGAATGAAGATACCCTATTGAGTTTCTGGAAAAATTGAAAATGGTTTTGAGTGGAGATGCCCAAACAGGGAAAAATCCACTATTTTGGGCCACGTTTTGGGGATTTTTGAAATGTTCAGAGAAGGGACCCTAGATCACAAATAAGGGAAACTTTTATTTACTTGACATTTTACCTCCTCAACAATATGGACAACTTTCTTTTGAGGAATTATTTCCCATTTTTTCTCCTTTTGGGAGATAGTCATTTTTTTCTAAAAATTCTAAGTTTGGAGGAAATGAAAAAAGGTTAAAGTTTCCACATCTAGATTGATGCAAAAGTTGGTGGGAATATCATATCCTAAATTTGAGAGTTGTTGTTTATTCAAAATCAAGAATAATATTAGTGCTTGACATAAAAAAATTCCTAGTTCTCTTTATATTTTCTTCTACAAGAGGCAGAAGTTAGCCTTTGAGATTATTTGTACCAGTGAAACAAGTGCGAAAAGGGGTAAAACCATTGATTTATAAAAGCCATAAATTTCAATTCAGAAATCAGATTGAGACATAAGTACAATCATTGGAAATACAATTAAGAAGAGAATATATTTGAAAGCTTAGAATTTTTATTAGTGCATCAATGTCCTTCCAAAAATCGAGGCAAAGAAGGGCCTATAGATTAATTCATAACAATTTTACAATCAACATAATTCTAACAGTAATTGTTGCATGCACATTTTTACAAAATTAGAGGTATATAAAAAACATATTTAGTTCCCATATGAGAACTAGATACATAGATGATACACAAGGATATTGTAGCCATGAGGATGAAATTCGTGGATTACATATTAGCATGGGAAATGCATAAAACGAGTCCAATGGGCATAGGAGTAGAGTGGAGCCTATGGAGCTGGTTGAGACTATGAGAATCTTGCAAAAATAAGTGAAAATCTATAAATAAGTGTAACACACCCACGACGGGGCATAAAATTTTTCTCTTTTATTAAAGGACATATTCTCCATCCATGGTTTCTAATTTGGAAAGTTGGGGAACCAGTCCAACCTCCTGGTCAAGGATCTCCGATTCTGGAGACAAACAACTCTCCGAGACCTTGATGGTTTCATTCTGCAATTAAACGTAGACTCTTTCAACTTCTAGGTGCAGGTCTAATGGTACTCACGACCTTCCCATTTTTCTCTTGCGAAATCTCCGAGTTTGGGCACTAGCCTCTTTTCTAATAAGCCCTTCTTTGTCATGACCTTGGGAGATGAACTCATGCAATCCAAATGATTGTGGATGAGGCCAAGGGTGGTTTGAAACCAACTACTTTTCTCCCCACAATTCACCTTGAGCCTCCGTGTGTCCTTTCTCCAAAACCGTGGTTTGGATTGCGGCCTGCCCTCAACTTTTTAAAGTTTGCGCACCTTCCATCCGCGCAATGCAACGGGACTGTCAATATCATGACCTTGATGGTGCTTCTGAACTGACGGCTCAGATCTATCCTTTCTGAATCTACAGATAAGATATAACCTTTCTAAATCAATGACTCTGATTGATTTTGCGATTCGGGTTTCGGGAGTTTCAAATATCAACTTTCGCTTCCTCCATCAGTAGCTATCTCCCGGAGTAGAAGAGTTGTTGACACCTATCCTCAACAAACATATGATTCTGATGAACTCCATCTCTCCGACCTTCGAGAGTTCTTGCTCCTTCATTCACCCTTTTCTCCCAGAGTGCTCTATACCCGAATTTGTATATCGGACGTCACACGTCTACTCCGATCAATGGTCTACATCTGCTCTCCACAAAAACAAATATTTGGAGTGAATCCTTCCAGCGTGTTGGATCTTCTGACACATGTCCTCTCCAAATCGATGACCCTGGTCATTTTTGGGACTTCGACACTTTTCAACCAAGACCATATGAACGGTCCTTTGACCTCCTCCTCGATCAACGATTGATATCTCCTTCGGGACTTCGACGCTTTCACCCTCTTCTTTCTTCCAGAGTGCTCTGTACCCAAAGTTCTAGATCTGGCGCCACATGTCCACCTTCAAATCAATGACTGTCGTTCGCTTCAAGACTTCGGCGATTTCAAATCTCAATTTCCCCACACTTTGCTTCTCCTGGAGAATTTTATTCGGAGTTCATGATCTGAGGACATGTGTCCTCTCGCAGATCAATGACTCCTAGTTGCTTCGTCTATTCATGGTTCGACGATTTCAAAATTTACTCCTTCATTTTCTCCCGGAGTAATTTCACCCAAAGTTCAATATATTTTTCCATGTACCCTATAGATCTGACAATTTAGATTCTCTTTGGCTGTTCGAGCTTCGAGAGTTTCATACTCCTATTCACTCGTTTCTCCCAGAGTGATTTCACTTGAAATTCATGGATTTCCGCCACGTATCCCTCTGCAATGGACGGTTGCGATCTTCTTCTGCCTTAGGGGCTTCGAGAGTTTGTCACACTCCTCACTTGGAAACCTCCAAAGTAGTTTTCCCTGAAGTCTCTGATCTATTGACACGTATCTCCTGCTGACCGATGGACAAGATCAACTTCAGGTATTTACCCGGATTCCACAGACTTACGCCACCTGTCCTATGGATCCAACGACTGAAATTTACTTCGAACGATCCGGCGGTTGACATTTTCTTTGGGTCTTTACCCGGAGTCTATAGGTTTATGCCACCTATCCTCTGGATCCGACACTTGATATTTACTTCGTTCTCCTTGATGATGGATGGTCCTAAACTACTTCGAGACTTCGGGACTTTGGTAAGTCCACTCTCCTGCATGTGCAAAGCTCTAAGGCTCGGGCACCTTGCTCTGATCAGACAACTCTTGGTCCTCTGCACCGTTATCCAACGATCATTGTCGCTCCTCCTCATGAGGTTTTGATCTCTTCCGACTTACTATCTCCTCTGATCTTGATTCCCCTTGAATATTTCTCCTTCCCATGCACTCATTGCGTTTCAAATATCTTGTCAAACTCATATCAAAGGTCAATGCCGATCGACGACTCACAGAAATTGGGGGGTTCAACCTCCGCCATCAGGGGAGTGCTCGCTCGCCTCTAGTCTAATCCTAGTCACTGATATTCCATTCCCAATGAGATCAATGACATAGTTTCATCACAGCCATGAACTAACCTGTCCGCTATCAGGTTCTTATGTCATGGGTAGTTCTGGTAACTTGACTATCGTCTGCCTCCCAGGTCTGGTGGTCGGGACGGTTCCCGGGCATTGTCAGATCTAAGGCTCAGGGTTAACTTCGGGACTTTGGAACTTCCAGGATTTTACCTCCCTTATGACGAACTCACTCAGTTCATCGAACTCGCGAAGTCCAAATGAATCCAGGGTTAACTCCCACGCTCTTTCCCATACCCAACGGTCACAACAAAATGTGGCTTCTTCCGAACAGATTTCGTTTGTTCGTCTTCCAAACAAGGGACCCCCCCTTTTTCGATAATTCAACCTAACTATTGTTCCTGAGATTTGTTAGCTCTGAAGGATTAAGAGCTTTGCGCTCTTTCTCTTGAAATTGACACTTGGAAGAATCCTTTCGCGCACCCCTTACGCTCATTCCTCAACTCTAGAACTTAAGTGGTTCTCAGTCTCTACCTGCCTCACAGAGAGCCTGTGCATATGTGCACTATCTCTCCTAACCTTTAACAGAATCCCTCCTCCAAGGGACTTCGAACAACTAGGAGTGTCGACATGCGTATGAGAAACTGTTCCCAAGATCGACGAAGTCACAGTTCGTGGATCTAGTTTAAACCACCACAGAGCACAAGCATTTATGAATACAAAACATGTCCAATTCATTTAATTTATTACTTTCCTAATTACACCATCAAGAAAACAAAAAAAAGGGATATAGTATAAATCATTAAGAAAACATATCCATCCCTGGGTCATTCACTGTATATCTAATTTTATTACACAATTACAACTCAATTTCACAAGGTATGAGAATACTTATCTATTACAATTTGCATCCAACTAACTGACTGTGGGTGTGTGTCTTTCCACCCAACCATAGGCTCAGAGGAATTCCTTCTTAGCACTCTGGCCACCCCCATGCCAAGCCATAATATCACTAGGGAATTTATGCCATCTCTCAGAGAAAACTCTCTGTCATAGCGACCCAACGAGGTTTATCAGATACTTTCCCAGCATCAAGCTCGCATTCGGTCCTTTAGGTCGTGTTCTCTACACTTCCTTTTGCTTCCCGCATCCCCTTTTTGAGCATGTACTCTCGTCTGGTTTCTCTCCTCTTACTGTGTGTATGTATGCATCTTACCTTGCCTCCTTTGGAAGGTTTTCGACCTGTCCTGTTCCTTTTTTCAGAAGGAAACTCGGGTCTGCAGGTCTCTGTGGTAATTCAGGCTGACATTGTGCAGCTAGACCATGCTTCCATTCATGGGGGTGGTTGATGATTCAAACACTGGTCCTTTCTTTATTAATTGATTTCCTTCCTCTAGAGATATCATGGCTCGTACTTCAAGGCTTCACCCCCCATCATTCAGTTATGGGCAATTTAACAATAATACATTTACATCGTCCACATTCCTTAACATGGTAATCCTATTTTATGATTAATTACAAGTTGGGGGAAACATGGATGTTACAATTCCCTCCCCCTTAAAGGAACACCGTCCTCGATGTTGTTTCTCGAAAACACCTGTCATGCCTTTCTCATTTAGCTGTTTCAGAAATATTGATCCTTCTTTTTCGGTTAGGTCCTTTTTCAGGCTCTTAATCTTCGTCACATGATTTCAATAATTTTTGGACAACAAGCATGTTAATCATAGTCTTATGTGAAAAAATTGCATAAACATTTCTAGAAAATTTCATAATCTTAGCACAATAATTATCTGCACAGTTTGTGGATTTGTATCCACATGGTTTTCTTGTTATCTAGGCTCATTGTTTTTCCTTGACATACTCATTGTGTGTATGATACTAATCAATAGTTTACAAGAACTATCAAGGTCTCAACTTCCTTGTGGTCACTCACCCTCCAGGCCCAGGCTCAGGCATCCCCTTCTCTACTATATAGTCCCTCGGGTGATCCATCTTTCCTTGCCAAGGTTTTGTCGCATAGGAAGAACTACCCATCATGTGCATGATCCCAATAAATGGTTTACAATAACTATTAAGGTCTCATCTTCCTTGCGGTCACTCACCCTCCAGGCCCAGTGTCAGGCATCCCCTTCTCGGCTATATAGTCCCTTGGGTGATCCATATTTCCTTGCCAAGGTTTTCTCGCATAGGAATAATTATAGAGACTTTACGAGATTTACAGTCGAGGCGTCCCTCAGAATTTCTCTGTCGAGGATTCCTTCTAGCTTGTGTTACCTCAACACAATATATTATAGGCAATCATGGCTTACCATGAGGTTCTCATGGCTCAATAGTAGCCATTTTTCATGCTTTTGAGATTGACATCCTTCTGGATCAAAGAAAGTTAGGGACGAAGGTTACTCTCCTTCTCCTGGCATAGAAATAGATAGGGACGAAGGTTACTCTCCTTCTCCCAACTCAGTCATATATAGGGACAAAGGTTACTCTCCTTCTCCCGAGTTAGTCTCTATTTCCTGCGACCATAACATACTCTTTTTGATAGTTCTTCCTTGAACTTGAAAGCTCAATCTCTCGTCTTTGCACTCTTTGCAGATATTTTCCTTTCACCTGTATCATGGGCATACAAAAATTCATGAGACATCATTATAAATTTTAAATTCAGAGTTTCTTTGTAAATCTGTCACCTATAGATTTCCAATTCCACATTTAATTTTCATATTTGTTCCACACAGGAACCAGATTCATAATTATGGAACTTTCCTTCCCATAGAGGTTTGGCTTAGTAGGCAATTGGTCTTCCTTATGGGATTACAATGCTGCCATATCCAATACCCCTTTGCTTCCCACACTTTCAACTTCAATCAACCAAAGAAATTGTTAGTTTTCCATGCACATACATTTTTATTGCACCTTTATAACATCATCACAAACAATTTTAGAATTGTGCATACGAACAATCAAATTCACTTTCTCAAAAAGGAAATACCATTCCTTGCATTTTGGCTCAATAGGCAATTGGTCTTCCTTATGGGCTTATAATACCGCCATATCCAAGACCCATTTCCTCTCTGCAATTCATTATTTACACAGCCAAACAAAATGTTAGTCTCTCATGCATCCATGTATATATATCTATATTCAAAACCATGCAGACTAAAAGTTCATCACATCTATATAAACATGAAAATGGAATCCCATTCCTTGCATATGCCTAGTTTCAACATACCAAACCTTTCAAAACATAATTCAACATTTCAAAGGATTTTAACAAATGTGCCAATATTCATGGCCACATTCATACCCAATGCACTCTTGCATTGTTTTCAAGTTCGTCACACTTAATGACCGGTTCTTGGCCATGGTGTGTTGGAATTTAACCAACCTTTTCCTCATATGGCTTATCCATTTTCTTTTATTCTTACCCCAGGACCATATTGCCTTCTATAGGCCGATCACGACCCCCAAATCAGTACACATAAACTCAAAAGTTTCACATGAATTTTAAGCATTCTTCCTCCATTAATAACTAGGGTGCCAACACTCATGGCCACCGAAATTTGTTTTCCTTCAGTGCTTACATAATGTAAGTAAAACATTGGAAGGTCCTCCTCCCTCAATGGGAAATCCATTGTCTATCCTTTATGCAAACATGCATTTCCTTGAAGCAATTCCATGCAATGTGCTAACTAGGAACACCTTTATTCCCATAGAACCAGTCCCCGCAACCACAGTCTAACACAGAGTGCTAAAATATACCTTTCTTGACTGGCCCGGATGGACTTCGTTTTCTTTCCACGTGATCGAGAGATGTGACCTCATCTCTATTTGTTTCGACGCTATCCTTTTCAGTTCCCGTGTCTAAGCGTTATGATCCTGGCTACACCCCTTTCCTGCAAATCGATGGTGCAGATCCGTCTTTCCCCAGATCTAACGATTGCAAGGGATTGCGGAACCTCAACCTGCTTGCGGTTTATTTCTCCTTTCAATCCCCACAATGAATACAGGCCATCTGATCTACAATCGGACCCCCAAACTCAAAACAAAACTATATTGAGTTTAATTTAAGAGTACAGGTCCTGACATTAATCCGCGTACATAAGTCTTCCCCGTAATGAATACGAGTCATCAATCTTATTCCTAGATCAATTCTAAACCACATGATTCCAAATACAACAATCCTGGCATTGAATTATTTGACTGAGAATATAGATTGAGAGCAGAGCCTCGATTTTCCAAATTTAACCACAAAACCCAATCACGGTACGAGTTTGTGGCATTAGCGCGTGGGTTCCTTGTAGGTCCTCCCACTGATCGTTCATAGATCAGTGGTTCACAGTGATTGCAGAATCCCCAATGTGTTCTCTCTTTATCAAAGAGTTCAATCTCCATAATCTAAAAAGTGCTCGCCGAACTTCTTAATCGTGGTCGTTGATCATCCACCCTGATGAGATCAACAGTGTTGGTTGATTGCGTGCCGTGAACTGGTGCACCCATTAATTCCTCCTTCGTGCTCCACAATTAATACGAGTCATCTGATCTACGATTAGAACCCAAAATCAAAACAAAGCTACATTGAATTTAAATTATGGGCATAGGCTCCACCGTTAACCTGTGTGCTCATTCGATCTCCACAATGGGCCATCGATCTTATCGAATGACTAGTGTTTGATTCGTTAACTCCAATGGATATTGAAATCAACTTGACGACTGAGATCAATTTCCTTTTGATGAACGACTCATGTTCACTTCCTCTGTCAGGCTCTTGATTAACCTTATTCGATCGGTTTTTCTTTTGCGATCCTCATGATCTTGATCTGTAGTTGATCGAAGGGATTTCTACGATCTCCTTGTAAAGTTTTTTGACCTTTTGAGTCAACAGAGATCATTTGGTTCATATGTTGCTGCATCATAAAATCAATCTTCACTGTCAGAGGTTCACACCTCCAACATTCGGGTTCTCCTTCCCGAATCATACCCTACTTGGGTATCCAGGGAATACAACTGTTCTTGGCTGCTAGCACCCTCTTTCTGATTTTCACCTCATCAGCAGTGCTTTAGTAGGATTCTCATAGTCCTGTCATTAATCTTTTGACTATAGCCTTCCCATGGTCATTCTCTGCTTGAGGTTTCCTATTATTGGTACTTGTCTTCCTCAACAGTTCCAATTACTTTCTATACACAACATGCAACATTAGTTGTAATATCAATTAAAATGCATGTATCATAACATTCAAATCCATAAAAATTCTTCAAAATGTTCTAGCATATATTTATGCATTTCATCACATTATCCTCAAGGATGTCCATGAATGCAATATACACAGTTGTCGATTGTTTCTGTAATAATACAATCATCATCACTATGGTGTCAAAACACTTACTTTTGTTAGTTAGTTAGCTTTTTCATTCCAGAGGAAACATAACACATAGCAAGAAAGGAGTTAGGGTCTCTCCCCTTATTCCAATTCTTTCTACATTGCCTGGGACTTTTCAACCTAGCTGAGTTATCTCTAAAGGCCTCACTACCTTTTCTTAACATGGCTCCAACCAAGCCTATTTAATCAAACATACTCTATTCATTTATTAGTCTTCTTATTCATTACATGATGCTTTCAAAATGTAATCTTCAAAGGCATAATCATTTGCCTCTTATCATGACAACAAAGCATCTTTGTTCATTTACCCTTTTATCTAATTATATTAGTATTCCTTGAGGAAAGGGAATACATTCCCCTCAATCTATTATTTGGAACAAAACTTTCATGCCTCTTTAGAATGGAGTCAGCCATGCATCCATAGTATTCATTTAATATGGACAAGAGCAATTATTTCTTTATATTTCACTCATTAAAAAAACCATATGGTGCCTATAACTATACTCTTTCATCATACATGTGCATCACTTGCACATTTAATATCATTCATACCTAACTGGTATTGATATCATGCTTCATATTAAGAAGCTTCACAATGCATTAAACCCATTCACTCAAGAATAATTAAACACAACTAAGTATTCATCATGCTAGCTTATTGCTTACACATTTTCCATGTCATTCACACACATGGAAATATCATGCCTCTATATCCTTTTCCTAAGGATCTTCCAAGCATCCTTATGATCATGTATACACATTCGTGTATATGTAGGTGCATCTATTGCACATTTTTACCTAATGCATTCACTTGATAGTTTAATTTCATCATTAGTGTCCTTTAGTTTGGGATTTCAGTCACTTACTGGACTAATCTCACAGTCATATTTCGTATTGATGTTGACTTATCTCATGGAAATAACCAACCAGGGTCACTTTCCTCTTTACGTGACAACGTCTAGCAAGAAAACCTCCTTGCCTCAACGTCCACAAGGTTTTACCTATATCACCTTTCTCTGGTTATGAGGAGTTATATATTCCAAGTTTAATGTAAAGAAGTAACTATAACTGCCAAGGATCCTACCTGATCTTATCAGATTCCTTTAAGCCCACAAAGGTATTAACCATTATATAATCAACCATCATCAGTGCCTGAGGTTCCAACTACCCATGCTTAGAAGTAGTGTTATGAACACTAGGTCATCTGTCCTTTGGGCTTCAACTGCTCTTGACAAAACCCTTCCACCTTCAGTTATCCACACTCAAGTCTTATTATAAATTTTAATTAGCATATCCCTACTTCGGTAAGAGTACTTATCACTTTGACAAAGGGATAAATAAATTCTTTTGTTGGAATTCAACAAGAATTCCCAAAAGCACAGGTTCAATCTATAGTCCTTCTCCTCAAGGAGTAAATGCAGATAACAGTACCTATTTATGCGACTCATGCATGAGCCCATGTAGGCAAAGTGTTGTAACCATGCTCTGATATCAATTTGTAACACACCCACGACGGGGCATAAAAAATTTCTCTTTTCTTAAAGGACAAATTCTCCATCCATGGTTTCTAATTTGGAAATTTGGGGAACCAGCCCGACCTCCCAGTCAAGGATCTCCAATTTTGGAGCCAAACAACTCTCTGAGACCTTGATAGTCTCATTCTTCAATTAAAAGCAGACTCTTTTGACTTTTGAGTGCAGGTCCAATGGTACTCACGGCCTTCCCCTTTTTCTCTTGCGAAATATCCGAGTTTGGGTGCTATCCCCTTTTCAGATAAGCCCTTCCTTGTCATGACCTTGGGCGATGACCTCATGTAATCAACGCAATTGTAGGCGCGACCAAGGGTGGTTTGAAACCAACTACTTTTATCCCTGTAATTCACCTTGAGCCTCCACATGTCCTTTCTCCAAAACCATGGTTTGGATTATGGCCCTCTCTCAAATTTTTAAAGTTCACACACCTTCGGTCCTTGCAATGCGATGGGATCATTGATCTCATGACCTTGATGGTGCTTATGAACTGACAACTCAGATCTATCCTTTCTGAATCTATGTATCATATCTAACCTTTCTAAATCAATGAATGTGATTTATTTCACGATTCGAGTTTCGGGAGTTTAAACTCTCAACTTTCGCTTCCTCCATTAGTAGTTATCTTCCAGAGTGGAATAACTACTGACACCTGTCCTCAACAAATGGATGGTTCTGATGAAATCCAGTTCTTCAACCTTCGGGAGTTCTTTCTCCATCATTCACCCTTTTCTCCCAGAATTCTCCATACCCGGAGTTGTATATCGGATGCCACGCGTCTACTCCGATCAATGGTCTACATCTACTCTCCACAAACACAAATCTCTGGAGTGAATCCTTTCAGAGTGTCAGATCTTTTGACACCTGTCCTCTCCAAATTGACGGCCCTGGTCCTCTTCGGGGCTTCGACACTTTTCAACCAAGACCAAATAAATGGTCCTTCGGCATCCTACTTGATCAACAATCGATATCTCCTTCGAGACTTCGGTGCTTTCACCCTCTTCTTTCCTTCAGAGTGCTCCGTACCTAGATTTCTATATCTGGCACCATGCATCCACTTTCAAATCAATAGCTGTTGTCCACTTCGGGATTTCGGCCTTCGACGATTTCAAATCTCAATTTCCCCATGCTCTGCTTCTCCTGGACTGTTTTATCCAGAGTTCGCGATCTGATGACATGTGTCCTCTCACATATCGATGGCTCCCAGCTGCTTCAGCTATTCGGGGTTCGGCGATTTCAAACATTACTCCTTCGTTTTCTCCCGGAGTACTTTCACCTGGAGTTTACGATATTTCACCATGTACCCTCTGGATCTGACGGTCCATATTCTCTTCGGCTCTTCAACTCTTCAGGCTTCGAGAGTTTCAGACTCCTATGCACTCGTTTCTCTCGGAGTGATTTCACCTGAACTTCATGGATTTCCATCACATATCCCTCTGCAATGGACAGTTGCGATCTTCTTTGACCTTTGAGGCTTCGAGAGTTTGTCACACTCCTCACTTGGAAACCTCCGAAGTATTTTTCCCTGAAGTCTCTGATCTATCGACACATATCTCCTACCAGCCGACATACATGATCTACTTCGGGTCTTTACCTAGACTCCACAGACTTATGCCACCTGTCCTCTGGATCCAACGACTGACGTTTACTTCGGACGATTCGACGGTTGACGTTTGCTTCAGGTTTTTACCCGGATTCTATAGGTTTATGCCACCTATCCTCTAGATCTGACGCTTGATATTTACTTCATTCTCCTTGATGATGGATGGTCCCAAACTACTTCAGGACTTTGGGAGTTTGGTAAGTCCACTCTCCTGCATGTGAAAAGCACTAAGGCTTGGGCACCTTGCTCTGATAAGATGACTATTGGTCCTCTACATTGTGACCCAATGACCACTATCGCTCCTCCTCTTGAGCTTCTGATCTCTTTCGACTTAGAAGATTTTATAAGTGTTCAAAGGCCTCAAACTTTTATGCTCCTACAGGTCTGTATCTTCGAATTCGTTTGCACGCCTGAAAGTGATATATCCTTTGAGCTTGATTCCCCTTGAATATTTCATCTTCTCACACACTCCTTGCATTTGAGGGATCTCATTAAACTCAGATCAAAGGTCAGCGACGATTGATGGTTCACAGAAATTTTGGGGTTCAACCTCCGCCATCAGGGGAGTGCTCTCTCGACTCTAGTCTAATCCTAGTCATTGATATTACATTCCTGAAGAGATCAATGATGTAGGTTGATCGTGGCCATGAACCAACATGTCCGCTATCAGGTTCTTATGTCATGGGTAGTTCTGGTAACTTGACTATCATCTGCCTCCCAGATATGGTGGTCGGGACGGTTCCCGGGCATCCTCAGATCTAAGGCTCAGGGTTAACTTCGAGACTTTGAAACTTTGGGGATTTTATCTCCCTTACGACGAAATCGCTCAGTTCACCGAACTCGCGAAGTCTAAATGACTCCAGGATTAACTCCCATGCTCTTTCCCGTACCCAACGGTCACAACAGACCATGGCTTCTTCCAAATAGATTTCATCCATTCATCCTCGAAACAAGGGACCCCCCCCCTTTTTTGATACTTCAACCTCACTGTTATTCCTGAGCTTTGTTAGATCTGAAAGGCTTAAGAGATTTTTTCTCTTTCTCTTGAACTTAATGCTTGGAAGAATCCTTCCACGCACCCCTTACGCTCATTCCTCAACTCTAGAACTTAAGTGGTTCTCAGTCTCTGCCTGCCTCGCAGAGAGCCTGTGCATACGTGCAATATCTCTCCTAATGTTTAACAGACTCCCTCCTCCAAGGGACTCCAAACAACTAGGAGTTTCGACATGCGTACGTGAAACTGTGCCCAAGATCGACGAACTCACAGTTCGTGAATCTAGTTTAAGACACCACAGGGCATAGGCATTTACGAATACAAAACCTATCCAATTCATATAATTTATTACTTTCCTAATTACACCATCAATAAGACACGAAAAGGGACACATTATAAATCATTAAGCAAACATATCCATCCCTGGGTCATTCATAGTATATATAATTTTATTACACAATTACAGCTCAATTTCACAGGGTATGAGAATACTTATCTATTACAAGTTGCATCCATATAACTAACTGTGGGTGTGTGCATTTCCACCCAACCATAGGCTCAGAGGCATTCATTCTTAGCACTCTGGCCACCCTCATTCCAAGCCATGATATCACTAGGGAATTGACGCCATCTCTCAAAGAAAACTCTCTCTGTCACAACGACCCTGCGAGGTTTATCAAATGCTTTCCTAGCATCAAGCTCACATTAGGTCCTTTAGGTCATGTTCTCTGCACTTCCTTTTGGTTCCCGCATCCCCTTTTTGAGCTTGCACTCTCGTATGGTGTCTCTCCTCTTGTTGTGTTTCTGTATGTATCTTACCTTCCCTCCTTTGGAAGGTTTCCGACCTATCCTGTTCCTTCTGTCAGAAGGAAGCTTGGGTCTGCAGGTCTCTGTGGTACTTCAGGCTGACATTCTATAGCTAGAACATGCTTCCATTCATGGGGGTGGTTGATGATTCAACCACTGGTCCTTTCTTCATTAACTTCTTTCCTTCCTCTAGATATATCATGGCTCATACTTCAAGGCTTCACCCCCCATCAGCCAGTTATGGGAAATTTAACAATAATACATTTACATCATCCACATGCCTTAGCATGATAATCCTATTTTATGATTAATTACAAGCTGGGGGAAACAAGGATGTTACAATAAGACAATTAAAGGTTGATAAGAGATGAAGAGGAAAAGAATCAAATTAACACTCAGTTGTTACAGAGTTTGAATATGTTGCAAAGATAAATCAATAAATACTTTGGCACAAAAAATAAACCAATGCAAGCCAAGTAGAAGCATTCAGATATCATGATAGGAAGGATGACCATAGGGGATATATATACTCAAGGAGTTCCATTAGTCATCACCAATCACCAAGAAATTCAACCAGAAGAGAATGTGCATGCTCAGAGTCAAAGGGAAACCCAAGTGTGTTCCCTGTTAAACATCAGAGGAGGAGGCTTGAGTTAGATATTTTCCAAGGAGAGCTCAAGAAGAATAAGACACCACCATTTGATGGAGAGCATAGGAAAGGAGAATATGTTGAGGCCTAGTTGTTTGGCATGAGAAAATATTTGCGATTTCATAATTACTCATCAAACCTGGAAAAAATAATTGCCACATATCATCTTTAGGGGAAGGGTTCCATGTGGTGGGACTAGATAAAGTAGGTCAAGCATATTGATGAAAAGAGACTTTACTGAAATAATTTCAATAAATACTTCCAACAACAGTCCTTGTGAGAGCATTAATATGACAATAATATACAAGAATTTTTTAAGCTCAAGCTAGCAAACATGACTATGGATGAGTATGCGAAGAAATTCCTGGAGCTTCTAGGGTATGTGGACTTCATAAAGGATGAGAAGGTAAAAATCAAAAGGTTATTAATTTGGTTTCTGTCATTTTACAAAGATAAAATCCAATTTGATGGTCCTAATACTTTGGAAGAATCCATGAGGAAGGCCAAATATTTGTATGATTAGAACAAGGGAAGGCCAACTTTTCAAATTTAATCTTGGGATGATAAGAAGAGTTGAAATATGGATTTGAGAATGAAAGGGTTCAAGCCACCTTTCATTAGAAATATGTCTCAAGCATATCAACAAGGGTATCTAGCACAAAGTACACATAAAATGATATAATACTTGGGGAAAATGCCAAGACAATGATCCATAAAGTGTCGGGGATGTGAAGGAGACCACTTGTATAAGGATTGTATCACAAGGGAGATATGATGAGGAATGTGCATAATATTCAAGAAACTAATATAGTGGATGACATGGGTAGGAGCATGCCAAGGATTTAGGCATCCTTGGAAAACAAAAAAGAAGAATAAAAATCCAACATGATTGAAGAATAAGGTAAGATTGATAATCAACACATAGCCATTTTCATTGAGTCTGGAACTAGTCATAGCTATATAGATCCAAAAATATTTGAAAGGTTAAAATTGAAGTGATATAAGGATGCAAATTATTGGTTGGTTCAGCTAGCCACTAGAACTAATAGGAAAATTGGTGAAAATTTCAAGGATCGCCTAGTAAGCATGAATGGGTTTAGCACTAAGGAAGATTTGAATATCATACCCCTTGGGTCATATGATTTCTTAATTGGTATGTATTGGTTGGACAAGAATCATACCATCCTAGATTTCTACAAAAAGGATTTAACATGCCTTGATGAAGAATGGAATTTAAGGATGACAAAAGGTATTCCAAGACCTATATCCATCCGAGAGATTGCCACTAAAGAGAGACAATGACTTATCTATTGAATTAATGCATGGATCTACCCCAATGTCAAAAAATCCCTACAGAATGAGCACTTCAGAGTTGAAAGAGTTGTAGATGCAACTAGAATAATTTTTGAATAAGGGGTACACATGCCTGAGTGTATCACCTTGGGGTTCCCTAGTTCTTTTGTGAAGAAAAAGGATAGAACTTTGAGGTTGTATGTTGAATTTAGACAACTTAATGAGGTTATTGTAAAAAAAAGGTACCCTCTACCATGGATCGATGATATTTTTGATCAACTAAGAGGAGCAATGATATTTTCCAAGATTAACTTGAGGTAAGGTTACCACAAGGTGAGAATCATAGAAGAGGACACCAACAAGACATCCTTCTAGACAAGGTATAGCCATTATGAATTTTTGGCAGTTCCCTTTGTCCGGAAAATGTACAATCTACTTTTGTATGTCTAATGAATGGAGTGTTCAAATATTACCTGAAAAAAATTGTCATTGTCTTCTTGGATGATATTCTTATCTACTCCGAGATAGAGGAAGATCATGAGAAACATTTGAGGATGGTGCTACAAGTGTTGGGAGAGAACCAATTGTATGCCAAGTTAAACAAGTACACTTTATATCAAAGGAAAATCCATTATTTGGGCCACATCGTCTCAGAGGAGGGAATATCAGTGGACCCTGAGAATATTCAGGAAATCAAAGGGTGGCCTAGACCAAATGATATTTCAAAAGTGAGATCCTTTATGGGACTAGATTAATAGTATAGAAGATTGATTGAAGGTTTCTCCAAGGTTGCACATCCAATTACTTCATTACAAAATAAGGGAACAAAGTTTGAGTGGACTTCCAAGTGTGATGAGAGTTTTTAGTATTTGAAGGAATTATTGACCAATGCACATATCTTAAAGGTTGCAGATCCATATGAGGATTTTTTTTTGTATAGATGCATGTAAGGAAGGGTTTGATGGAGTCCTTACAAAAAATGGGCATGCAATATGTTATGAGTTAACGAATATTTATGATCGTGAAAAACAATTATGCTACCCATGACTTTGAGTTGGCAGCCATAGTTCATGCCTTAAAAATGTGGAGGCATTATCTAATGGGTAGGAAATTCAAGCTGAAGATAGATCATAGTGGTCTCAAACAGTTGTTTAAGAAGCCGCCACTAAATTCCAAATAAACTAGATGTCTATAATTTCTCAATTAAGATGACTTCGACATTAAGAACATCAAGGGATACATGAATAAAGTGGATGATGCACTCAACACGAGGGTGCATGAAATGCATGCTACAACCATTCACATTTATTGTTTAGATTTAAGAATATTTTTTTTGGAAGTTGTAGCATCAAATCAACATTATGCACAAGTTACAGAAGGATTACAATAGTGAAATATACCACTGAACTTTAAAGAATATAGGCTAGAAGAGGACGTAATCCTCTTGTTTAAGGACAAGGTTTATGTTCATAATTTTCCATAGTTAAGAAATTTAGTGTTGAAGGTGATGCACAATGCGTCATATTTTTTCCATCCAGGGTACCATAAGACAATTGTAGCGGTATGAGGCCAATATTTCTCTCCTGGAATGAAGAGATATGTGACTGATTACATATCTAGGTGTCTGGACTGTTAGAAGGTGAATATTGAATATAGACATCCCATTTCCCATTCCTAAATGGAAATGGGAGGTAATTATAATAAATTTTATCTCCAAGCTTCCAAGAACAAGGAAACATGATTCCATCATGGTAATGGTGGAAAATCTTACAAAAGTTGGACATTTTATTTCAGTGAAAATGACTCTCAAGGGAGCTAATATTGTAGATATTTATATAAAGGAAATTACCAAGCTACATGGTGTGCCTAAGGAAATAGTGTCAGATAGAGATCCTAAGTTCACTTCTAATTTTTGGAAGGGGTTGTTTAAGAGATTAGGGACAAATTTGAATTTCAGTACAACATATCACAAAGAGTTAGATGAGTAGACAAAAAGGATTAACAAGATAATTGAAGATATGTTGAAAATTTATGTAATAGACAAGCCATAAAGGTGGGAGGACTAACTTCATCTAGTTGAGTTCACTTATAATACTGGATATCAAGCATCATTGAAGATGATCCCATTTGAATCCTTCTATGGTAGGAAATGCAACATGCCAATAAGCTGGGACAACCCAACATACAGAGCCATTATTGGGCCATAATTGCTAAGGGAAATGGAAGATAATATGGAAAATATTAGGAAAAATTTAAGGGTTGCACAGGGAAGCAAAAAGGATTATGCATGTTATCGCACAAGTTGTAGGATGGAAAAATACCAACCCAACCACCAAGTGGAAACAACTTGAGGGACATTATACCCAATGTCACCTCGATATAGGTCCTGCGCTTCAAGGGTGACTAGGTCACTCTAGGGAGGTGATCCCGGTGACCCTTGGGGGAATGGGGTATGAAAATGGAAGTGGAAAGAGTAAGGCCCCTAAATTTCAATTTTCTATATGGAAAGTGGAATTTAAATATGAGTCTTAAGTGATTTTGAGGTTACCAAAGCCTTGGATGAATTGTCAAGAAGTTGGTAGCTGCTGGAGACACAAGGAAAACCACTTTGCAATATAATATGTTAGTTGGATCAGAAATTTAGTCTTGTTGCACCCAATTTTCAGCAATGAATGATAGTATATATCAGAAATAAAGTGAGTACTAAATCTTCTAGAAGGGATTCTGCAAAGTCAAATGAAATATGCTTGAAACAAAGTAGATAATTACTAGAGGATTTCACGATCTATAGCATGAGACTTTAGAAATGAATTATGGGTGTCATAAAATATGTATGTAGAAGTATTTTGCATACTTATGGCTGTAAAAACATTGTTGTGAAAACAGTGAATTTATCCACTAAAACTTGCAAAGAAACCATTCAAAAATTGTATTCAAACAAGTAGAATAAATTGGCAAATTCTTAGCAACTTTTAATGGTGAAAACAAAAGTTATGAGCGACTTTAGGTCAGGGTTTCTACAGTGAAATTTCCAGCCTTATGGATGTATAAAACCAATACTTATTGCAGAAAACCTATCCAATCAAATCAGCCCCTAGTTATCTCAATAAGTGCGCCTCGGTTAGTAGAAGGTTAGGGAAGAGTTTTAGGGTTAGTATAGGGTTAGTTTAGGAGATAGTTAGGGTTAGTAGGATAGGGTTAGAGTAGCCCTAATGGATGTACATTATTTTTACTACAAAAGAAAGAATTTTGGTTGGAAAGGGACTCCTCAATGAGGCAAGGTAGCTCAAGGATAGGGGAACAAAACTCAAGTGAGAGAAGACCAATACTTGAAACTTTCACGTTTTCCAATGCAATAATTTATATCTCCAATGCAATATTAGTGCCTTTAGTTATGGTTTAATGGGGTCTTAAATAGATAAATAGGACTACTAAACCCTTAGGGGTGTAAATCCTCTTACTTCCCAAGGTAAGTAACCTAGCTAGGGTTTGAAATTGAGGGGTGTAAATCCTCTTACTTCCTCAACAAAACCCTTGCAAATAAACTTATGAGCTTGATAATTATGGTGGAAAATAGGATAGGGATGTATATCCTTATATTCACTATCTATCCTTAGCCAAAAACAACCTTAACTTGAATTACCAATTATAATAGCAAAGTAAATAACCATACCAATCCAAGAAAAACCTTTAACATGCCAATGTAAACTACCACAATAAGCTATAAGTGACCTCCAAGAGATTGCACATCATTATCATCAACAAACATAACCAAAAGAAATTATTCCATAGCATAAGAGACAAAATACTTCAAGTGTAGTAAAAATTACAGTCCAAGTACTTCTCACAAGAGGGAGAGTCGTATCCAAATGAGATCTTATGATCTCTTATTTATACAAAATGTCACTAAGATATTTTGTCCACATAACTTAGGGTAAAACAAAACTAGGGGTCAACAATTCTAATCTTTCCCCTTTACAAAGATAATAATTAAAAATTTACTTTAATTTCTATGTTTACACAATAAGAAACCCTAATTTAGAAAGACGTCACCCCTTTAGAGGACCTTTTGGCACTAGGAGCAAGTCATTGTGGATGGAGGAGTGTAGGAAGGCTTCCCAAAGCCATATGTCAAGAATGCAAGTCACTTCCTTCATGGTCAAAGCTCAACCTTCTCAAAACTGTAGAAATTTTAATACAAATTATGTATTGCCTGGATTATCCCGATCTAACAATTATATGCCAATATTAAATACATAATCACTTCTACTAAAATTTTTGTGGAATTTAAAACATGATCACCAATTGCAATATCAAGAAGAGAGATCAATCACACATAACACAGATGTTTTACCAGGAAAGCATAAAGCTAAAAACCCCACTATCATATATTATGTATATATCATGGATCATGAAACAATATCATACAAAACTCTAATCCAAGAGCTCTTAGTACAATATACAATCGTCTCACACTGTCATACAAAAATTGGCAAATGCATGTGCCAATTTACTGCCTCCAGACAACTTGCCTCCTCTGCGCAATACCTGCTGATGGAAATCCTTGCAATGAATGAATCCCTCTTACCTAGGCTGCACATTCCTCATGGGCCCATCCAATGTGTGTGTGGTTGCATGAGTGCACTCACTAATGTCACAACTGATAGTCAAACTATCCCTTTCACCTATTATCTCAACTGGGTCTCCATTGGATCTGACATGCATGTAGTTAACAGTGATAAATCTTCAGTTGCATGTGAGATCACTGATTGTGAATTAATTAATAATTAATTCATTGATCTCTCACTAGTGTAAGTTCAGTTACAACTAGTACAACTGAGCTTAACTCACTTAACTGAGTTAAACTACTATACAACTCACATAACTACACATATAACTCCGTTACAACTTCAAATCGCTCAGTTACAACTAATTTAACTTGCATGTCCCACCAATCAACCTTTGAACTCAAATTTCCTATAGCTAACTGATTTTCCACTTCAATTAACTATTTCCAAGTGCTCATTGAGAATAGATTAATATTTATTGTCCAACTATTATTAAGGGATAATAATAGTCAACATACATCTATAAATAGAATTCGCTCACCATCTATAAATAGACATCATTTATAAATAGAATTTGCTCATCATCTAAAAATAGAATTCCACCTAAAAAATAGCCTGAGGCTCCATCCTAGTGTAGGTACATAATTTTCACTAGGATCTTCATGTTGAATCTCATCACTCCCTCTCAACAAGAAAGGGATTATCCTTCACCCTGATCCCGTCTCTATGGTATTTGAATTTTCTCCTAGTGATTTCCTTTGTTAGAATGTCTGCATCTTGATCTTTCGTAGGAATGTACTGAAGCAACATGATCTTTTGCTGCACACAATCTATGATATGATGATACCGGATATCTATATGCTTAGATCTATCATGAAACATAGGATTAATCGAGAGTTTAATGCAACTCTGATTATCACAATGAATCACTGTCGGATCTAAATGAGAACCAAACAAACCAACCAAGATCTTTCTCATCCAGATAGCCTCAC
>ML776681.1:1221007-1278399 GCA_009831015.1 Picea engelmannii | reverse complement strand
GTTGAGTACTTATTCTAAGGTTTTTCAATGCTATATTGATATTTGGTTCTTAACATAAAACATCCTTGAAAATAAGTTATAGAAAAAGCGCCAAATTGACCTGTTTGAAACTGATTTCAGGAGCATTCAGGAACCCTAACTTACACAGGGAATATCTATGAAAGTATAGTTAAACAACAGAGGAAATTTGTACCACATGTACAACAATATCTCATCTCTATATCTAAAAAATTTCAAGGTTTGCAACATCCCATAACATAATTTATAGCTAAAGTTCCAACATGACCTATTTGAAATTGATTTCATGAGCATTAAGGAACCCTAACTTCCACAGGTCATATCTATAGAAGTATAGCGAACTAGAATCTACATTTTTTACCATAGATACCACAATATATCTCTTCAATATATTCCAAATTTTATCGCTGAAACTGCCTAGAAAAACAATTATCATGAAAATTACAAGATGGCCTGAAATTGATTTCGTAATTCAATCTTTGCTAATCCATTTTTCACACTCGAACTTTCTCTCAATGATTTATTTTTTATACTTTTTCATAACCCTTCATGAAGGGACATGTCCATTCATTAAATGATCAATTCCAAATACCATTTTCAAATACCACAAATACCATGGGGTAATACCCCAAAACATGGGTTTGAAACCACCATTTCACTTTTTACTTTTTCACATGCACTCCTTTTTCATATACTTGTAGAACTATATAAATAAATCAATATTGAAAATGATGCATGTATTGTAATGCCATAATATGACATAAATGACATCATTAGTCCTTTGAAATCAATGAAAATAATTCTAACATTTGGCAGTTGGAATTCCCGGAGCCACAAATCAGAGACTTTCTGTCTTACTTGTGTTGGATCCCTAGAAGGAAAGTGGCATAGCCCGAGTGACTGCGATGCAAAGAAGGTGGTTACAATTTCTTGGGTTTTGCAGGTTGAAGGGAATGCTATATTGTTGGTTGGAATTGTTGGAGGAGTTGTTAACTTATGAATGTATCAAGTATTATGATGTAAAATTTTGTACAGGTATATCAGTATGGTGATTTTCACCGAGGACAATGCAAATTGAAGGGGGGAGGGATTATAACATCCTTGTTTTTAATCCCTGGTTTAGTGATGTATAATGTAAATATGATGTATGGTTGCGAGCCCAACGATGTAATATGTAAAAATTGTATATACAAAATAATAAAATAAAATGTATCGTTGATTGCAAAAAAATATAGATACAGTCACAGGGACTAAGTTTCTACAAGAGAGGGGGTCCAAGGGGGGAAAGAATTATGTCTATTAATCCCAAGCCACCTTTCTAATATTATTTTGTATCAAACTTATGTTTTCCATTTTGAGTGTTTCAAATCCCTAATCATTGAATACATGTAAGAGGGTTGGTGGGAAAAGTCACCTCACATAGCTATTAAGAGCATGGGGCTAAGTACAATCAACATTGGGGAATGCGAGAGTCAACATACATGGGAAAAATGAAATTTCAATAGGTATTGTAGGTACTTTTTTCATCTTGGGAAAGGGAGAGAATGAGAGTGTTGAGTGTTGAATATTGAAGGAAGCCATAGTGGGCATGTAAGGCAACTTTTTGGAGATGAAATTGCATGAAGAAATAGGTTGTTAGGCCTATATAGTGATATTTTTGTGTAATGAATTACACTATATCAAGTGAGCTTATTTCTATGCTCTTTCCCTGTTGTACCTGGAATTCCTGGAGTCCCTAGTAGAGATATATTCCTATGCAACTTGTGTTGTAGCCCTAGAGGGAAATGGGATATCTTGAGGGCTACGTGGTAGATAAGGGCATCACATTCCTTGTGTTGTGCATGTTGAGGGGAAATAGAGCTAGTGGATTGTGATGGTTGTAGGAAATTATCTTGTTGTAGTTTATGTTGGGATACGAGTGGACAATATACACCCGTAGGAGACATTATTTCTTGTGGATTATTTGTCCTAGATCAAGGGTGAATTACTATTGAGAATTAGAGAATTGACTTTATGGATGGGTGGGACTTCTATCCTTCGCAGTTGGTTTCACATTTCCTTACAAAGATAAGTGTTTTAATCTCTATTCACTGTTTTTATTTAATATGGGTTTTAATTGTTGTGCACTATACTTTGGGCTTTGAGTGAATTAATGTTGTTGTGAATGTTAAATAGAATTGCATTCACATTAATTTTTTTTTATGTTAGATGAATGGGCGTTTTTGTACTCATGACTCATGCATTTATTTTAATGTGTATCATATTTAAATTGTTGGGTAAGTAGCAGTTGTGCAACACCACATTTGTGTGTTGCCATCTATGGAACATAGTACATTAGTTACGGAAATTTATCACATCACAAGCCTTTGAACCTTTGATACACTTCCTCCATATGGAATGCTTCACCCAATCACTAGTCCAATCTTTAGTTGCACTTTGAGGTCATTTCCTTTCCTATTTATATTTCTCCTATCCTCTTTGTAAGTCATTTTTCATTGATCTCTTTCTCTTCATTTTTTCTCATAGGAACACTATAAATTGGGCATTAAATCATGATCTATCTCTTCTAGTCCTTCTCCATGCTCGTGGGTTGCTTTCTCCTATCAATTCTGGCACCTCTATAGGTATCTCTTTCTTTCCATTTGGTTTATTCCTTAATGGCTTGTTGTCTTTTCCTAGGGATTTTCCATTGGCTTTGTCCACTCTCACACCTTAGAAAATTCAACTCTCTACCTCAATGGATATTCCATCATGTTAGGGAAAGTGAGGTACCACCTTTCTAAGGAAACTTTATGTCATCATACAACATTTCATTCTTTCAATATTTTATATGGTAGATATGGGGCGTTTTATTGCATTGTATTAAATATCTAGATCGAGTGAGGTTTATAGGAAGGTGTAGTAGCATGCTCAAGTATATTAAAGTGAAGTAGCACTATCATGGAGGCATGTGGAATTTCTCATTTTCATCACAATAAATTTTAACACCTACAATAATATTTATTTAATTAGTTCCTTTCTTTTCTTATCTCTTTCATCTTCAATAATTAGGTTAACTAGAAAAATAAATGAGATTGGTAAATTAAGCCTAATTGTTTTTCCTTATTTGCTAAGTTACTATCATTTCTTCTTATTTTTTTACCTCTAATTGAATTACCCTAATTAATATACACCCATAGATAACATAATAAACCCTAAAAACATAAGTAATTTAGTGGCCTCCTCTCCTTCTCTTTCCTTCCACTCTTCTCTCTTTTAGGGTTTCTCATTTTTTTTTTAGAAGTGAATAGAAACTCCACTCCCTCCTTATTAATTCATGAATTACAAATCTATTCATTTTGATTATCATCACCTTTGTAGGACTTGTTATCAAGGACTTGAACGAAGACTCACTAATATGATTTTCTAAACTCTTAATACAAGTTATTCTAAGAAATGTTCGATTATTTTCATGATGATTATTAGTGATATTATTCATCATATTCATTATATGTAGTACACAATACATTGTTTTTAAAACTGTCGGAATACATTTTTATTCAAATCACTTTCTTTATTTATTCAAAATAGATTTGGTATATCATATGATGGTAAAACCCAACCTTGTTTTGCATAAGATATCTCATAATTTTCAATGTCACTTTTCATTAGATTTGGATGATATATACTCACAAAATATCGAGTTTATGTTAAAAAAAAGTGTTGTCCTCAACTACCTCTATTTGGACACACAATATTTCTTCATTGATCACATTTATAGACATGATCATTCGAATAGAGAAAACATTCCTTCCATCCACCTAATAAAGATATAATTTTTTGTGGTATTTTGGTGGCATTTGTAACTCAACATAACACTGATATGTGAATTCTCAAGTGATGTAGTATGCTATGAATTTAAGAAATGCAATCTCTTTGAATTGTCTAAGAGTGAAAAACCTTCACATTTTTTACTTGTAGTTAATTGAACATTTTTTTTCTTCATAAATAAAATGATTTGATATAAAAATATTTTCAAGGTAAGAATGATCTCTCATGTTTAACATCAATGAAAAATTATCATGCCACTTGAATTATCTCAATGAAATTCAAATAATGATAGTCATGTTATTGAAGAATGGTTGGCCTATTGTTCTTGACGATCTCTCTCAAAAACATATTAATGTAGAGGAGGGGTTGGAAAAAACTCCTTCAATAAGTTTTAATCAAGAGGAAGGATCATCAACCCCTCTTCGCAATATCCCTCAATAAGAAATATATGAGCTTAAAGAAGGGTCAATTGATGATTTCTAGGGCTCTCCCTTAAAAATAATACTAGGCTTGAAGAAGGGTCGCCCTACCCTTCTTCACACACCCCTAAAAAATAATACTAATAAAGAAGATGGCTTAGTCAACCCTTACCCAGGATGCACTCAGAGATAATATTATTCTTAAATAAGAGTGAGGAAACCTTCTTCTAGCTCTCACTTGGTTGGAATATTAATATAGAGGAAGGGGAAGATGACCCTTTTGAGGGATCTTTCTTGAAGAAAATAATAATATAGAGGAAGGATCATATGACCTTTGATATCCAAGTTGATGATAATTATGGGCTTGAATAAGGGTCATTATACCCTTTCCTAATATTCCTATTGATGATTATATTAATATATCAAAATATTGGTTGTCCCTTCTCTAATATTTTCCTTCCGCGATCACTTGTTGGAAGAAGATATTGAGATTTAAGAAGGGTCACTTGAACCTTCTTCAATCTCTCCCATGACAAAAATATAAATCTATAAGAAAGGTCAAATGACCCTTCTTCAATATCGCTCTAGAAGAGAACATTGATGTAAAAGGAAGGGTTGATCAAACCTTATCTAGCCCCTATCTCAAACATAATACAATACTTAAAGAAGGGTTAGAAACCCTTCCCTAGGACACCCATATATGAGAATACTAATATTACTCAAGGTTAAAATGACCTTTCCCTGAGATCCCCTTGATGCAAATACTAAAATTGATTAAGGGTAATTTTTTATTTCTTCAAGATCCCCCTTAATGAAAATAATACATTTAATGAAGGCTCAACGAATCATTTCCTATGATCCCTTTCCACGGGAAGAATAACATTGAGGAAGGGTTGGATCAACGTTCAAATTTATTCCCCTTGGAAGAAATACTACGCTTAAGGAAGGTTTGGTTGGACCTTCAATAGGATCCTCTCATTTGAATACTAAGCTTAAGGAAGGGTTGAATAACCCTTCCTGTGGCTCTCCTCATCGTGAATACACTAATAGAGGAAGGGTTTCTCATTACCTCAAGAAAAAAAACACATAACTAAAGAAGGGTATATCGAGCATTTTCCAATCTCCCCTTAATGAGAATATTGACTTAGAAGAAGTATTTTATAACCCTTCTTGAATATCCCACTTTATGTGAATGATAATGTAAAATAAGTGTATATGTCCCTTATTCAATCTCCCTCTTAGAAATAATATTAATCAATATAAAGGGTGGACCAAAGGTTCCAAGGACTACACTGCACAATAGTATTATTTTAGAGAAAAAGGTCATTCATCTCTTGGGTTTTTCTCTTTATGAGAATAATAATGTAGAGGAAGGGTCAACTGAACCTTCTTGAAGCCTCCTTTTGACAAGAGTATAAATATAGAGGAAGGATCGACTAACACTTCCAAGGGATTTATCATGATGATGAACCAATGATATTGAATAGGGATTGGTTGAAACTTTCCAAATCTTCCCTCGACGAGAATACTAAATTAGAAGAACGATTGACCAACCCTTGCTCAAAATCCCCCTCTATGAGAATTATAACATAGAGGAAGGGTCAATCAACAATTCAAAGGGATTCATAGAATGATAGTATTAATTGAGAGAAAGGGTCAACCATCCCTTCCTTAGGATTTATCTTAATGAGAATTCTAATATAGAGGAAGGGTTAGTCAACCCTTCTTTAAGATAACCCTTGATGATAGTATTTGTTATCGTAGGATTTTTACATGTGAAAACCCCTCCACAAGATCCCCAAATATTGAGTAACTATGAGAGAACCTACCATTGCCACCTAAGTAGGGAATTCCCTCGTTTTAGTGATGGAGGAGGTCCACCACAAGGGAGGATTCCCTGGTTACCTCAAGGGATCAAATAAAAAGTTTATTATCCAAGCCTACTGCCCCCTATCTTGATCACTAAATTATTGGTCTAATTCAAGGAATGAGAAGAGGTTGGAATATGATTTGGTACCTTCCTGGAACAAGAACACTTTACATCATATATATAACAATTTCCAAGCGTAAGTATGCAATAAACACCTCTTTTAGACATTAGACAAGTTATATTGATATGAATGTTGCAAATTGCAATAGTAAATCGGTCTTATAACAACAATAATTAATTTATAACAATAACAAAAACAAATTCTCAGAAATACCACAATTGATCATGAAATTTAAGCATACATCCAATAGAACATTATCCAATTGTTGAAGTAATTTATGAGCGATTTAAGACAACAATAGATTAATGTATTCCACAAATTAATGTAATTTAGATGGTTGTAGAAAACCTTTTATAACAAAAACAAATTATTTAGTGAGTTTGATAATGTTAGTACAATTAGTAGGATGCTTGAGAGTTTTGAGAGAGAGTGTGTGTTTCTCAATCAGTTCACCAAGAAACTTTCTTATTATATTAGTGCCTTTCTAGGGTATGGAGTCTTTCACTGCAACTAAGATCGAAGGTTGGCCTACTTGAAACCAAGAGGTAGGATCTAAATCCTAATGTGCCAGAACATTTGGGCCTTAGGTCTTAGATCTTGAAGAGAAGGAATTCTAGGGTGCAATCACATTTGGGCCCTAGAAACCATTTCTCCCTTCTTGTAGCTTCAACTAGGTCGAAGATGAAATTTCTAAGGATAAAATCCTAAAGTTCTAGAGCTTTAGGGATTTAGGGTTCTAACCCTAGTAAGGAAAATTAACCAATATTAGAAAAATATGACCTTGTGAGAGGAAGAAGAACTTATGTTCCTCTCTTAGGGTTTCAATAAACAAGATTCCTTGCAAAAAATAACAATTTCACCATAAAAATTAATAACATAAACAAAAATAGCAGAAATTTACTTACTTCATACAAGAAACCAAGAGAATGTAACCCTAATTGCAAAAATATCCATAAAAAATCAACAAAGCCATCTAGAAGAGACCATTCCAATCATAGCGCATGAGAGATAAAGAGCTAGTAACCCCTAAGGGCTAGAAATTTTATATGTGTTACTCATTAAGGTGAGTGAATGATGATGAGAAAATTGAAAGTGAGGCTAGCCTTCTTATATGAGGCCCAACGTCTCACTTTTTTTCACATAACATAAAAAATGCACAACTCAAGTGGGTTCGAACCCTCATTCAACCTTCACAATATGTAATAAATGAAAAATACATCAAAATAGTCCACACCTATGAGAAGTCAAAGTATCTATGGAAAGCAGGAGGCCTCCAAAGGCCACATGGAATCAATTTGGAGCAAGGTGAGAAAAAGTGATGTCTCTCCTCACCAAATCATGCCTTGTTTCATTAGTACCTAATGTGTGCATCAAACCCTAGTTGCGTCACCCTAGAAAATGACGTCATCATCCTAATAGGACTAGCATCCAGGATCCAAGTGTTGTGTCCATGCCTTGTGGAGATGCATCTCATATTTGCATTGTCTCTGTTTGTCTATTGCTACAACATCCTTTATGTTGGGGAAAACTAAGTTCGGGGGTACTCTTCCTAGCTTATGGGGATTCTATCCCATATGTGTGCCATCATGACTAAATCTTCTCCTACCAAGCCCATATGTCCATTGTTCAAGGTTATGAGGATGTGAGAGCCAATGTTTGAGGGTGGTGAGTCTGGATGACCCACTTCTCTCCATCAGATGTTCCAAGGTCCTGCAATAAAGGAACAACATCCTCGGTAAAATTCCAGGACGTCCCTCAAAAAACCATGTCAGGTCCATCCAAAACAAATCAAAGCATAAAATATGGTTATCGAAAGTTCATAAGAAACATTAGTCCTTAAAACATGCAAAGTAAGATACAACTTAATATATAATCCATGTAATATAATTCACCTTAGTTTCCCCTTCAAGCATCACACCAACTCAGAACCCCATGTGAGTTTCTAGGTTTAAGTATGGGAGGGTCTTCATCCAACCCTATTAGGCGTGCCACCTAGATTGGAAATAAAATAACCCAGATAGAGGGATAGGTCCCGACAGTGATAGGAAAATTTAAAACCCTTCAAGAGTAAGTGTGATAGTGATATGGTTTTAGGGATTACTTCATGGCTCATGGTAGAGCCTTTGTGGAGGTTGCACTTGCTATTGAGTTTACACATATTTAAGTGTTATTTTTTCCAAACCCCTTTATCAACCATATTTATAGTCCACTTTTGTATATTTGCAAGTCACCTTTATAAGTTTTCAAGCTGTAGCATTTCTATTTGAGATTGGGGCAGACATTGAAAGTGTAGAGCTCAAGTTTGCACTAGATTTTGTTAGTAATTTTTTTGTATCATTCCTTTATTTATTTAGCATCAATTTCTTATTCTTTTATTGGTATTTGCAATCAACCTCTGGGCCTTCATCCCCTATTCTCATGAGATATTGGACCATGACCCATTATCGAAGTTTAGTACACTATGGGAAGATCTAGTATGGAAAATGTTAAGTATGTTGGGGAATATAACGTTACCCTTGTGAGCCCCCCTGGTAGTACCACTTTTCCCTTAGAGGTGACAACACAAGACTAGGGAAAAAAATATGACCATTAAGGTGAAACAAGGAAACTGGCACAATTTCCCAAACTAGTGATCCATTATCTGAATTCAACCAAATATCCTCATCCACATGCCCGAAAAATTAATCACAACACTTTTCACAAAAGAAGGACTAACATACCTCATGGTGATGATATCTTACCATGTCCCATACCCTGGGTTTCTTGGATGTGATGAGCCTTGGTTGGCCTGCATCTGTAAAGGTGAATGAGAGGGATTGTTGGGTTTCCATCTATGGACATGTTGATCATCATCATGGTCTAGATAATTTTCTTCATTGCATGCCATGAGACATGATCTCCTCTAGTTACCCCTAGGCATGGAAGGGGGTAACGATATTAATCTAGAGGTTGTGACACTTGAAATTTTCCTAGGAATTCCTTAGACAAGAAACCTAAAATATTGAATAAGGGTCATTTGATGTTTCTCAATATTTCACCTGATGAGAGACCTACAAGATTGAATAAGGGCCAGTTGACTCTTTCCTAGAGTCCACTTTGAAAATAAAAATGATATTTGGAAAGGGTCGATTGACACTTCACTAAGATTTCACTCAATGATAACAACATTCTTTAGGAAGTGTTGATCGACCCTTCTTCATCCCCCTCTTGAAGAGAATACTATTCTTGGGTAAGGGTTGGTCGATCCTTCCTTAGGATCCCCCTAGACATGAATACTATTATTTAGGAATTGTTGACCAACCCTTCCATGGGATTCCTCTTGACATTATTTGATTGAGGAAAGTGTTGGCCAACCCTTACTCATACTCCCCCGTGACTAAGCTTTTGGAAGCATTGGACAACACTTTTTCATGCTCCCACTAGATGCAAATACTGATCTCAAGGAAGTCTTGGATGACCCTTCCATAGGCCCCCTATCAAAGAGAATACTGATATTGAAGAATTGTTGGTCAACCCTTCCTTAGGAGCCCCCTATCAAGTAATTTTTTTCTATCATTCCTTTATTTATTTAGCATCAATTTCTTATTCTTTTATTAGTAGTTACAATAAACCTCTGGGTCTTCAGCCCGTATTCTCATGAGATAATGGACTATGACCCATTGTCTAAGTTTAGTACACTATGGGAGGATCTAGGATGGAAAGTTTTAAGTATGGTTGGGAACGAAACATTACCCTTGTGAGTCCCCCTGGTAGTATCCCTTTTACCTTAGTGGTTACAACACATGATAAGGGCACAAAATATGACCACTAGGGTGAAACAAGGAAACTGACATAATTTCCCAAACCAATGATCCATTATCCGACTTCAACCAAATATCCTCATCCACATTCCCAAAAAATTAAGCACAACACTTTGCACAAAAGGACTAACATACCTCATGGTGATGATATCTTACCATATCCCACACCCTGGGTTTCTTGGATGTGACAAGCCTTAGTTGGCCTGCATCTATAAAGGTGAATGAGGGGGACTATTGGGTTTCCATTTATGGACATGTTGATCATCATCATGGTTTGGACCATGTTCTTCATTGCATGCCACGAGACATGATCTCCTCTATTTACCCCAAGGCATGGGAGGGGGTAACAATATTAATCTAGAGGATGTGCCACTTGGAATTTTCCTAGACATTCCTTAGACAAGAAACCTAAAATATTGAATAAGGGTCATTTGATGTTTCTCAATATTTCAACTGATGAGAGACCCACAAGATTGAATAAGGGTTAGTTGACTCTTTCCTAGAGTCCACTGTGAAAATAATACTGATATTTGGAAAGGGTCGATTGGCACTTCACTTAACTCTCACTCAATGATAAAAATATTCTTTAGGAAGTGTTGATCGACCCTTCTTCATATCCCTCTTGAAGAGAATACTAATCTGTGCTAAGGGTTGGTCGACTATTCCTAAGGATCCCCCTAGACATGAATACTATTATTTAGGAATCATTAGCTAACCCTTCCATGGGATCCCTCTTGACATGAATTATTTGATTGAGGAAAGTGTTGGCCAACCCTTACTCATACTACCCCATGAATAATCTTGTGGAATCATTGGCCAACACCTTTTCATGCTCCCACTATATGCAAATATTGTTCTCAAGGAAGTGTTGGATGACCCTTCCGTAGGCCCCCTATCAAAGAGAATACTAATCTTGAAGAATTGTTGTTCAACCCTTCCTTAGGACCCCCCTTTATGAAAATATTATTCTTGAGGAGACGTCAAATGAATCTTCCATGAATCCATCTCAACATGAATTATTTTATTGAGGAAAATGTTGGTTAACCCTTACCTAAAAAACCTCTTGATGAGAATTATATGCTTGAGGAAGTGTCAACTAATCCTTCCACATAATCCAGCTTGATGATAATACTATGTGTGAGGAAGGGTCTCCTGACCCTTTGTTATACTCCCTTGGACACAAATGTTATGCTTGAGGAAGGTTTAGTCGACCTTTCATTAGGCTCCCCCTCAATCTGAATAATAATATTGGGAAAGGGTCAGTTAACCCTTCAATGTGCTCCCACCTCCATGAATACTATGCTTGAGGAAGGGTCAATAAATCCTTATTTAATTTCCTAATCATTGATCTTACTAAGTTTTAGGAAGGGTTGGTTGAATTTTTCCTATATTTACCTCAACAATAATACTATTCTCAAAGAAGGGTTTGTCGATGCCTCCAAAGGATATATCTTGATGAGAATAATAATCTATAGGAAGGGTTAGCTGAGATTTACAAATGCTCCCCTCAAATTGAATATCGTGGTTGAGAAATATTTAATTGAGCCTTCTTGAAGCTCCCTCTTGATTACAATACTAATATTGAGGAAGGGTTGGCCAACGCTTCATTAGAATTTACCCCAAAGCCAACACCATATTTGAGGAAGAGTCAATTGGCACTTACAAAGGATATCACTTGTCAATAATAATAATCCCGAGGAAGGGCCAATTGAGCCTTATATGGGACCCCCCTAGTAGCCAATACTATTCTTGAGGTAGAGTCAGTTGACACTTTCTCACCCCCTCCCTTGACTAAAATACTATGTTTGGGAAAGGGTCAAATGACCCTTATTTGTGATGCCCTTAGACATGAACACTAATATTTAGGAAGGGTTGGATGAATCTTCCTTGAGCTCCCCCTTACCATGAATACTATGATTGATGAAAGGTTGGTTGATCGTTCTTTGAGCTCCCCCTTGATGATAATATTATTCATTGTTGATCGGATTAGCCACAATTTTGTCAATAGACTGTCGACGTTTCAGATCCAAATCAAGATCCATCTTTAGGACAATGAGCCTAGGTTAAAATGAAGGGAAGAGCTGGTATTAATTATTGGAAGTGTGGGGAAACCTAGGTGTCGGCTAAGCTTTTAGTAAAATTATTTAATAAGATTAATTCTTTTAAAGTTTATTAGGGTTTCTTATTTTGGTTATTTAAGTTTTAAGGTTTATTCTAAACTATTAATAATTTAATGTTTTTATCTTAATATTAATTAACTATGTTCTAGGTATTATATTAATAAAATAGTAGGGTTTAATTATTGGTTATTATGTAGATTATTAAGTTTTTTGGGTTTACCATTATGTTATTAAGGGGTATATTCTAAATATTTATTAATTCAAGGGTATAAATTTTTAAATTTAATCAATTATGTTCTAGGTATTAAGTTATTTAAAGAGTATTATTAAGTTATCTTTAAATTAGGTCAATATTAATATTTAATGTTAAAAATATGAGTTTAATATTCTTTAATAGGATTGTTTATTTACTAAGTGTTTTTATTAGGGTGTGATTTATAATTAGGAGGGGTTATTAATGAATACATTAATTAATAGTATTTAGATTGTATAAATAATTATCAATGAATATTGTTGTTTCTATGGATCAAAGGGAACCAATTTTCGCTTAGTTCTAACCGACTATCTCTATTTAGGTTACTAGGATGTTTTCGGATTTCAATAGCTTCTCTAATACGCCGTTTAAAGAGGTGATTTTCTTTGGCGAGGATTTTGGTGTCTTCTAGGGGAACATGGTGTCTTGTTTTAAGGGAGTGTTCAGCTAGGGCAGAGGTGCGGATGTGCTCATTCTTAATGTCAGCTCCATGATCTTTTATCCTAATCTGGAAGGAGCGACCAGTTTCACCGATGTAGGATTTTCGCATGAGCACTCTATTTTGTAGATTCCTTTTCCATTGTGAGGGTCAAGTTTGTCTTTGACAGATCTCATACTATGTTTGATGGTTTCACGTGGTTTGAAAGAGGGTTTAATCTTTTTTTGTTGATGACTCTTGCAATCCTATCGGTCACTCCTTGGATGTAAGGAAGGAAAGCACCTCTATTAGGGTTCTGGTCTTTGGGGATGTTGGGATTATTGCGGGTTTTTTCTAGGGATCTGTTTATTGCATTCTTAATGTCTTTGTGTTTATAACCCATTTTCTCAAAGTTCTTGGTGAGGTGATCTGTTTATTTATCTAGTTGTGCTTCATAAGATATTCTTATGGCTCTAGTGGCTAAGGTTTTTAGGACACCTAGTTTTTGGTTGGGGTGGTGATGGGAGTTTGCATGGAGATAGTTATCAGTGTGGGTCATATTTCTATAAACCACATGTCCTAGATCCCCATTACTTTTGCTTTTGATAAGAACGTCTAGAAAGGGGATCCTATCATTCTCTTCTATTTCCATTGTGAATTTTATATCTTCGGATATGATGTTTAGGTGTTGAAAAAAATTCTATAATTCTACTTTCCCATGGGGCCAGAGAACATTGGTATCATCAACATATATTTTCCACTTTAATGGCTTTAGGGGAAAGGAGTCAAGGGATTTATTTTCAAAATTTTCCATGAAGAGGTTGGCAACAATGGGAGACAGTGGGGAGCCCATTGCTACGCCACTGGTTTGTTCATAGAATTCTCCTTGGTAACTAAAGAAAGTGGAGTGCAAGCAAACCTCGACTAGGTTAGCTGTTTCAGGATTGGTGACTTCTTTGACAATTTGGATAGCTTCATCTAAGGGGATTTTAGTGAAAATGGAGACTACATCAAAGCTTATGAGGGTTTCTTGAGGCCTTACCTTTTCATTTTTAATGATATTAATAAATTCATCAGAGTCTTTAATGAAAGAGTCAATGTGGCCTACTAAGGGGCTAAGGATATTGGCTACGTGTTTAGCCAGATCATAGGTTGGTGAACCTATGGTATTCACTATGGGTATAAGAGGTATATCTTCTTTGTGAATTTTCGGTAGACCGTAGATCCTTGGGGTGATCTCGCTGTTGGGGATTAATCGTTTTTTGGTTCTTTCGTCTAGTTTGGAACTGTTGATGGCTTTCTTTACTTTCCTTATAATATTCTTAATGGGATTGCAATTAAGTTTCCTGTAGATGCCACTCTGGGTTATGTGTTCATTCATTTTCCTATTGTAATAACTAAAGTTCATAAGAATAGTAGCGCCTCCTTTGTCTACCTTGAGAATCACCAAATTTTCATCATTTCTTAGGTTCTTTAAGGTTGTGTGTTCCTCATTACTCATATTGCTTCTCAGAGGTTTTGATTTGCGTAGGATGACTGAGCAATCTTGTCGTATTAATTCTTTGTCTTCATCACTGAGGTTTTGTCTTCATCACTGAGAATATTATTCTTGAGGAAGGGTTGACTAACCCTTCCTTATGAGCCCCCTATACATGAATATTAATCTTGAAAAAGGTTCAACTAAACCTTTTTAGATCTCCCCCTCAACTTGAATACTACGCTTTAGGATGGGTTGTCTAACCCTTTTTAGTGATCCCCTTTGACTCAAACACTATTCTTGAGGAAGGATTAGTTGACCCTTCAAGCTATAGATCAACAAGAACACTAATTTTGAGGAAAGGTTAGTTGAGCCTTCATCAATATCATTCTTGAAATTAATAATATGTCTAATAAAGGTTTTATTAATACTTCCAAAGGATCTCTCTAAATTATAATACTAATCTTGAGGAAGGGTAAGATGAACCTTCCTTGGGATCCCCCTAGATGATGATACCATTCTTTGGGAAGTATGGGCCAACCCTTTCTCTTTCTCTCCCTCGATGTGAATAATATTATTGAGGGAGGTTTTTCCAAAATTTCCCTAGGTGTTTCATGAAGAGAATAATATGCTTTAGGAAGGGTCAATTGACCCTTCCCCATGCTTCCCTTAATGAGAATATGATGCTTAAAAATGATTTGATTGACCCTTCCCATTCTCCCCCTTGATAATAATACTATTCTTGAGGAAGGGTCTATGGGCCTTTCCTTTGGCTCCCCCTTGAAATTAATACTAATATTAAATAAGTGTTATCAAACCCTTCCTCAATATCCCCTTGACATAAAAGTTAACCTTGATGAAGGGTCAACCAACCCTTCCCTAGGTCCTCTATGATGAGAATAAGATATTATTTTATATAATTTTTTGTAAATATAATGAACCATCATTATTTTTTTTATCATTCTACTATGATGAAATCTAACACTAACCAACCTTTTCCAATCACATGCCTTAGCATGTTTTTTTCTTGTAATGATTTCTAGAACTAGGGTTTCATTCAATGTGTAATGTACATGGGGAGGATAATATGGGGTACCTAGGTGTTAACCCAATGAGAATAATTTATGTAATGTGGACATAGATCATGGAATAAGGCTGACTTGGTAGTTGGTATAGAACCTATTGTGGTTGCAACAACCCCCCTTTACATTTTCTTTTACAAGCGAAAGGAAAGTCCCCACCCCACTAAAATTTCAATCCTATTGTCTAATTCTCTACTACTTGAGCCTAATGTTATCTATTTACCTACCTTGAGGGAATTAGGGTTTTTATATTGATGGATGATTTTATTTTATTGATGTTGATTATTCCTTTCAATCTTATCATTTCAAATTCTTGATGATGCTTATTAATCTATGATGTTTCATTGACTTTTGTATGATAAAATTGATGTGTCATTCTCTGAAATTTTGTTGATTCTGAAGTTCCTGGTGATCTGATGCAGTTGCATGGTTTGTTCTATTTCATATCTTTATTGACTAACTCAAACTATGCATCTTCTTGCTAGCATGATTGTGCTTCATGTTTTCAACTTTTATATTGACGCATATGGATCTTAATCTTCAGTTTTGAATAGGCACATGAAATTTCATGATATGCATCTACAACCACCATGTTATCATTGAATAAACCTAACACTCTCTTCTAAATTAGATTAAATATAGGGAATATACTTTTTATTGTACTGACAAGTCTCATTTTGATCACATGGCTGATACGCTGCTTGTTTTTTTACAGAAGCATGCATGCAAGAGATATTTGACCACTCCAGCCTTGAGAGGCTCGTGGGGGAATCCCTTTATCCTTTTTCAAAACCTTGACCTTTATTCTTGCCAGGATTCTCCTTTTTATGAAGTGGATTCCCTTGGTTTCCAGTTGTCACGAGGTCCAATGCCCCCAAGGCTACCAGACCCACCTTTTCTGCAAGCCTGTCCTTGTGTTGGACACACCGACCACACTAAGGGTGGGGGGTGTGGGGTGAATCAATGTGAGGCTCCTTTTACAACTTCTTACAAAACTTTAGTTATCCATTACCATTCACAACATCATTACTCATTACTTATATTCACACTTAGTTTCTTGCATGTAAACATATCTCAATGACATAGATTAACAATAAAGAACTATGCACCATCATAATAAAGAACACAAAGAGCACCAGATATATGTATAATTTTATTTTGTATTATAGACTACAATCCTTGGGGTTTATCAACACCAACCAAAATGAGCACTGAGTCAAAGAGAGAAACAAATCTCAATGCAAGACCCAACCTGCACATCTTAGCACTAACTAAGAAGAGGAATCCAATGCTCAAGTACAAGACCCAGCTTGTACGCAGATTTTTTTTTGTCAAACTATACCAACAGTCTATACCAAGACAAGTGCATCAACTATGAAAAACACAGCCTGTCACAACAACCTGTCACTTCAACCTGTCTCATCAATATCATCATTCAAATATGATCTATTCACAAAGATCAATCATCAATTCAACTCTCAAACATATGCACACTATCACCAAGTTAACCAACAAGATACCTCTAGAAATACACCATACTCTCCATAAACCAAGTACCACAAACCCTTACACAAGACCATCTTCCAAACCTATAACTCTATAACGGACCTGGTGTATGTGATCAAAGACCTTCAAACCTTCCTTAACTTTAACAACAAGAGACTAGAATTTTCATCAAACTTTACTTTAGTCTCACGTGACTAATTTTGGATTAGTCAACAACCCTAACTTGCAACAATATTAACTATGTACTTGTAATGAATAAAGGTTTGAAAATGGTACGCAATGTTCTTCAGATTATTTTCTGCAATTCCTCCAGATTTCACTTCTTGGAACCTCCCAGAAAAGGAGTTATAAAAAAAAATGGCATACCTTACTGAATTCTGACTTATTCTAGAGAGAAAACTTGTAGATCATGCCACACATGGAATATTTGTTGTATGGATATTAAAATGGTACACACCATACTATTGACTGTACAATAACCACTTCATTTTTTCTCACTAAATATCGATCTTTTATGAAGAAGTTATGATGTTTTTACCCATAACACCTATTTTAGACTAGTTTCAAGACTAGCCACAAGCCCTATCTTCCACAAAGTGTAACTCCCACACTACAATGACCCACAAGATGAAATGTTTATCATAGTTACTTGGATATGTTTATCAACATCTTCCATAGTTCGTTGTCTGAATCATTCTAGAATTTTTTTTATTGAAAAAATGGTGAGATGACCTGTAAATAACATACCTTAGAAAAAATCATCAAAATACTTTATCTGCCCTTGACTTTTAGTCTTCTTTACTTCACCTTCCCTCTGAAACTCACCTTAGATATCCTTTGGTTACCTCAGTCACTTGTAGGTATTAAATATGATCAATGGATGCTAATGGGAGACCCTTTCTCTCTTATTTATACTCTCCAAGTAGCTTCCTATAGAACCATCCACTTAACCACTTTGTTCACTTAACCACTTTTTCCACTTAGCCACTTTGTCCACTTAACATCTTTATGCACAAATAGTAAAATCTCCACTTCTAGTTGTGACTAATTTATTTTTAATTGTTTTCTTGTTGCAACCACTTAACTCATGACTAACAACTTTGACTGGTCCCCTTCTTCTAGGAGATTTTAGAATAATTTGACTTCTTTGACCTTCTAGGGGCTTCTATATAACTCATGAGGGTTCTCCATCTTCACATGGCCATAACTCTCTAACCGTGAGGAGTTATGTGGCGTTCCACATATCACCGAAAACAACATGACATATACTATCCATATGGAATAGTTTCTCCTACAAATTCATTGATGTTCATTACATTATTCCTTAATCAAACTTGGATTCCCTAACCACACTGTTGGGCTACTCAACCACCTAACCATTTGGACTTCACAAAGTGTCTTCCCATGAGGGATTTCACCATAAGAGGACCACTTTGAGAACTGTATCCAAGAGCATCTTCCTGTGAGGGATTTCACTATACGGGGACCACTTTGGAGTTTATCCATTTGGTTCTTCCTATCAACCATGACATGACATCAATGATATAACTCCCTTTAATATCAACACATCACTATGAAAATACTTGACATCAACCCTTTGAAATCCATCATTTGACATCAATGACAACATAGTACAACACCTTGAACCTTTTCATATTGATTTATGCTGGGTCCTCTTTTGGTATCACCTCTCACCAAAACTCACGCCAAAAGCCCATTCCTACACTTCATTATGATTCCTTGTCGAGTTGTCACCTGACGCTTGTTATTTATCTATCACATTCACCCATAGTGTCCATTGTGAGGACCTTTTCCTGGACTTGGTTGTGCTTCTATTCATTGCGATATGAGCATATACACCCTTTGAGATGTCTATATTTATTGGATTAACCCACGATGCATGCTTGGTTGGAGTCGATGTTATGTTTGTACTTGTCGCTACTTGCAACATTAAATTGTCGCATGAAGCGTCATCCTTTCTCCTTCATCACTTTCCCTTCATCGTAGTTGAATCACCACATTCACGATCACCATTTGACCCCATTTCTCTCCATGATGCCTGGTTTTTTCAAATACTACCCTATACACCTTTTTTTTAAATTTGCCCCCTAGGTATGAAACGTTGACTGGCAAAACCCCGACCAATGGAAACTAGGAGCATGGAACCTCGACTTGCGTAATTTTGGTCATAATTTTCCTAATTTGTATTTATTTTGATTTATTTTATTTCGTTTATCTTTTGTAAATATTCTTATATGTATTTTTTTTTTTAATTTGTGTGAGTGTGTGTATATAAAATTTCATTTTAATTTTGTTATTTTTGTAAATATTCATGTATATATCTTATTTTATGTATTTTATTTTTTTTATTTTTATTTTTATTTATGTATGTAAACCATTTATGTTTAATAAAATAACTATTTTTACCATTTAACATGTAAATTTTTTTTCTCATAAATGAACATAAAAATAAGAATAATAACAATAAAAATAAAAAATAAAAAATAAAAAAGAAAATAAAATAGAAAAACAAATCAAATTTTCATTTTTAAATGAACATAAAAATAAAAATAATAACAATAAAAATAAAAAATAAAATAAAATAGAAAAACAAATCAAATTTTCATTATGTTACTTTTTTTTTTTTAATTTTATTATTTTCATTTTTTACTAAACCCTAATTTGTACATATTTTTACCCTTTTTATTTTTCCTCTTTTCCACCTAAACCTAAACGCACAAGGGATTTCTTTTACCCTTTTTATTTTTCCTCTTTTCCACCTAAACCTAAACGCACAAGGGATTTCCCATTTTCTAAGAATTTTCAATTTTATAAAAAAATTTGAAAGTTATATTAACTTGTATTTCAAACCTTATTCCCAAAATGCACTAGAATATACAACAAAATTATATTATAATATAATATAATATAATTATATTATAATATAATTTTTATGTTTTATGAGAATATTAATTAAACAATAATGGAAAAATGTGCAAAGGAGGGGTTGATTTAATGTTTTATTTACCCATGTGAACATTGTCAAAAGTATGGGATGGGAGGAATCATTTACTTCGTCGTCAATGATTTTACTCAAGTTTACTGCACTCTTATATCACCTACCTTGACGACTAACAAACCATGCCTTAATGTATTTTCCTTGGAAGACATTTTAATATTTATGTTAATATTATTAAAAAAAAGGTCGTGATAAGTGATTGTCAATGGGAGTTTGAAGTGAGATATGAGCTGGGGTGTGCACAAAATCCCGTCGACGACAAGGGACTTGGTAAATATATCTATGTGGACTATGTCCAATGTGGTGGTTGGGGGCAAGAATGAATATATATATATATATATATATATATATATATATATATATATATAACTTTTGTATTTTGTTTTAATTTATTCATTATTATTATTTTAATTATTTGTTTTTATTTAATATTTATTTTATCAATTTTTTTTTTAGATTTCATGGATAATTAGTTTTTTTTAGGTTAAATTAATAGCGAATTTGAGTGGTCTTAATGATTAAAAATGTGTGTTTCTTCCTTAGAGGTTACAGGGTTAAATACAACGTAAGGTAGTAATTTTGGTAATTTTTACTTTTACATTAACGGGGATAGTTAGATTAATTTAATTTTTATTTTATTTGGTTAGGAGTAAAATTTTCTAAATAATTGTCAATAATTTTCTAATTTTCTAATTTTTATTTTATTTTATTTTATTTTATTTTATTTTCAATTATTTTCCTAATTTAAAGAAAAGGAAAAAATTGGATAAAATTGTACAACAAGCCACAAGTCCCGTGCCTACCTAGGTTCTGTTCAAACTATCCATAGGGGATGAACTATTTAAAATTCTAAAATGACGAACTCTGTTATGCATGTGGGATGTCTTTTTGCAGGATTGAATATCAATGGTTCAGATTCATTCGTAGGCCAAATCAACGATTGGTGAGTGACAATTTTTAAATAGGCATAACTTTTGCTACAAGTGTCGAAATGGGGTTCGTGATACCTTGTTGGAAAGGTATAGGACAAATGAATGTAGTGGAAGAGGTATTCAGGCCAGATAGGTGACAAAATACATCAGAAAAGACAAAAAACTACAAAACATGGATTTGGNGGGGGGGAGAATGGATGTACAAACTTCAAACAACCATATCTGGGGCTATGATTAATGAAATCAGACCCACGATAGCTTGATGGAAAGATGGAGAGGAGAAGAATAATATGGGATCACAAGTATTGGTAGAAGTTGATTCTAAATTTCCCAAAAATGAAAAACACATATAGAACCCAAATTCAAGTGAAGAACCAGCTATGAAAACTTCAAACAATCATATCTCAAGCTATAGGAAATGAAATCAAGTCAGAAATATCTCAATGGAAAGCTAAGATAGAGAAGAAAATATGGAATTATTTCATTTAGTAGGAAAAAGCTAGAAACTCCCAGAAAATTTCTAGGAACAAATGATAATGCCAATTGACAAAGTCAATGATTGTTTTTTGACGAATATCATTTGTAAATTGTTTGAGAACAAAAATAATGACTCATGAGTCTTTTAAAATCCTATTCAAAAGCTCACATGATCATTTTTGAAATGTAAATAAAATTCAAAATGTGAGATAAGAAGTGAAAGTAAAAGGAAATGAGGAGTCATGGGAGTTGAAGAGTCTCTTTCTTGTCTTATAAAGGAGAACTTGTAGGATAAATTAAAGAATTTTTCCCTTTGTAACAAAAGATGATACTATTGCTTCTGAGTAATAAAGAGTAGGAGGATTTTGGGAAATTTGTGATGTTGTTGGATGTATTGGAGACTATTCTTCATGCATTTATCTTCTAGCTAAGTAGATAAGATTATGTTGTATGAACTATTTTTGCACTCTATTTTGTTTGCTTATGCTGTCACATCTTTCCTTGTGGGTATAAAAACGATGTTATGGATGTATGTCACAACTATTTGTCTATGTATCTATAATATTGTTGTTTTGATTTATCATTAGAATACTTGAACTATTTCTCGTTTTGATGGTGTTATATTTTGTTATACTCATTATTTTAGCTTTGATCCCGAGATAGGTTAGAAATAGTTAGATTAGATTAGCTTGCTTACAGTTAGATTAGCCTTAGGATTATTTAGAACTTTGGGGGACAATTCGTTGTTTTCCCCTTTTCTTCTTTTAATTTTGAGTGGCAGCGAGACCCATATACTCATAGGAAATGCTACACCAAATGAGAGTAGGTCTATTTTGGACCTACCATCGAGCATTCTCCCTTCCCTTCTTGACTGACCATTTGGACCCATCAACAAAAATGGAGCTAAAAGGAGGGAAAGATGAAAAGATGAGCCTGTGGAGTCATTTGCATTAATTTCATTTTAATTTACTAATGGCTCCATCCCATATCCATTTATGGAAGTGTTTTTCTGGTACTCTACCTCCCAAACCTCTTATAAATATTTTACATTTCTTGCCACAACTTAGATTTGATGGCAAGAGTGAAATCTTTGCAGCTGAACATGCTTTTAAATTCTAGAAATTTTGCGATTCTCACAATATTATTGATGGTTATGTCATTTGCAGGTTTTTCACTCTCACTCTTGTAGGTTGGGTCAAGGTCCGGTGTGAAACTTTTCCTACCACCTCTATTCACACATGGGAACAATTTATGCATGGATTTTTGCATGATTTTGAGGATTATGATTATGATAAATTGTGTGAATAAATTCTAGAGCTTAGGAATAATGAAGATGAATCCCTTCAACATTTTTTTATCATATTTACTCACCTTTGATGTAAGATTCATTTAGATGATAGGCCATCTAACAACGATTTGATTTACTCTTTAGTTTCTCTTATTAATGAAACACACGAATCAATGGATGAAAAATCTAAATCATGTTTTAATATTTCTTCACATGTTGATTTGGATTTAAATGAAAATTTTGAAAATGTTAAAGGTTTAGATGGAATTCACATGTCTGGATCTTTATTTACTATAAGGGATATATATCAGATACAAAATTATTTTTCGGAAGAAGCCTATGTATCCTCCCACCACTCCATTCATGCTTGCCTTCCTTGTGACAAAAAATTCAAGTTCATATTTTTCTATAGCTGACCAAGAGGAGGGTTTTCTTGTTGATAATGGGACACTTTGGGTCACATCAATGGTTATGTCAGGCTCTCTTTATCCTATCTCATATTTTTCATCACATGAAATGATGGAGGGAGCTATGGAGAAAAACTTCAAAGCATATCATTATGTTGAAGAAGAAGATTTAGCCACTCATGAAATGAATTCTTCCTCACCCATGGATAATTTGGAATTAGTTCCTTTTCATTTGGATTGTCCTACTGTTACAAATTCTCCTTTTATAACTGATATAGAGAAATAATGTTTTCCTATTGCTGATGGATTATTTATTAAAACGTTTTGTTTTGAGGATTCTTGGGATTTTCTCCCCATTTCTAACCATGAGTATGCTATGAAATTGTGATGTTACCAAGCCAATTTTTTCGTCGGGAACACTAACTACTCACGGTGTGTGTGTTTTCTTGCAGATTTACTCTTGATTTACATCTTAGGGTTTATAGATTCAATTAACCAACATATGAACATAGTTCTTGAAGATGGAACATATGGAAATGCAAGATATAAGAATCAACAATAGATATGGAACTAAACAACAAAGATCTGACCTTTATTTAGAAAATATGAAAGAACCTCATACAATAGGATTGAAGAGCTGGAATGACATCAGATAGATTCTCTAGCTGAGATATGAGCTTCTACAAAATGCTCAGGATAAGAATATATAATCCTTCCTAGGGTGAATACAAGATGAAGACCAATACAATATGAACCAGGGTCAAGTCCAAACCCCCCTGGCTGAAGATACGCCCTCCTGAATGGATGTGACGGACCAATATTTTGGTCTAGCTGATGGAAGCCTCCAAATGGCACCAAACTCTATAGAATGACATATCAGGGCAAGTAGAACCCCCCCTTTAAGTATCAAGTTGAAATGCCAAGATCTGCTCCCCCAAAATACTGAATCCTTAAGTAGAACTGCACCCTCCTGAATACTGTCAAAACCCAATAAGTCGGCCATGTTGAAGAAGACCTCCAATCACTATGAAACTCTCCAGAATGATAGATCAGGCCAAGGGAAACCTCCTGGTGAAGTCTCAAGGTGAGATTTGAAGCTTTACTCCTCCAAACTGAATAGATCTGATTCTCAATAGTGCCCTCCTTCTCTCCAAACCATGCCAATTCTCCAGGAAATCAACTAGTTAGTATAACCCTCTCAAAATGCACTAGAGATGATGATCAAGGCCCTGCAAAGAAATCCCAAGTTCTCAAATCTCCAAAATCATTCTCAGGCTCCTGGATCAAATCCTTCTTCAATCAATGGTGTGCCCCCTTGCTGGAAATCCTCCAAGTTACACCCTGTTTCTTCCTTGAATAGAAGATAGTACTTGTAGCTGAAGTAGAATGGTGTGGGTGGAGTATTGCATCCATGAGACCAAGCTTGGAACAAGATGGGTGGAATATTTCACCACTGATTTGTCGTCTAGGGTTTTTATTCTCAAAACCCTCAAAACTGTTGTGCTCTAGAGCCCAAAATAAAAATGAAATAATCATCAAAAGGTGACTGAGAGGTGCACCCTTGACTTTCCTTTATACCTCTAATCTGTTTATTTGTTGAGTTAGTTTAACCCCTAGGGTTAACTCATAAGTCATTCTCATCTTTTTTATTCTTTCATTGAGTTACGTTTTCTTCCCAAGTCAACTTAATATTATATCGTTTAGCTGACTTCTCCCATAGTGTATGAGACTATAGTCTAGTGGGGATGACTAGAATACTGAGTCTCTCCAACCTTCTTCATCAAGAGGTGGGGGACATTACAGTCTCCCATGCTAGAAATTTCTTGCCCACAAGCAATTTTGAACCTGTCTCCTGTAGAAACTTCTCACTCTCCCAAGTGGCATCCTTAATCGGTAAGTCTTTCCATTTGACTAAGTATTCATTGATTCTTCTCTTCCTTATATTCTTCTCCCGAACCTCTAGTATCTCCTCTAGTATCAGTATCGATTTCTTCTCCTCGTCTAAGGGTGGCAGTACTTCAATATGAGTGATGTGTTGGCCTATGTCTTTTTTCAAAAATGACACATGGAAGATGTTGTGTATTTTTCTTCCCTCTGGAAGCTCAAGCTCATAAGCCATGACCCCTACCTTCATATTGACCCTGTAGGGTCTAAAGAATCTGGGTTGGATATTTTTTGCTCTGCTTCATTTGATGGATTCTTGTCTGTACAGTTGGAGCCTCAAGTAGACCAGATCACTCACCTCAAATGAATGTTCTACCCTGTCCCTTTCTTCCTAGACCTTTTTCTGATTTCGTTCCCTTTGCAGATGATCCTTTAGTTCTCTGAGTATGTCTTGACTCTGCTGGATCCAATCCTGAACCATAGGAGCTCTTCTATCACCGAAGAAAATCTCTACCAAGGAAAGTGGGTCATAACTGTACAAATATTTGAAAGGAGTCATACCAATAGACATGTGATGAGTTGTGTTGCAGCAGTATTCTCCCAAGTATAACCACTTGACCCATGCTTTTTTCTGCCCTGATACATAATTTTGGAGGTATCCTTCTACCCACTTATTGACTATTTCTGTCTGACCATCAGTATGAAAATGGTAACTAGTGCTGGGGTTCAAGGCCATACCAACCAACCTGAATAATTCCTGCCAAAAAGTGCTCATGAATTGGCTGTCCCTGTCACTCACAATGGTCTTGGGTAGACCATGTAGTCTAAAAACCTCTCTGAATAACAATTCAACAACATGTGTTTCACTAAAGTCTGTGGCAATGGGGAAGAAGTGTGAAAACTTAGTCAATCTTTCCACCACTACAAAAATACAATCCTTACCTTATGCTTTGGGAAATCCTGTGATGAAGTCCATGGAGATGCTCTCCCATTTGTGCTCCAGAATGGGTAGAGGTTGCAATAATCCGTCCAGGTGTGTGTGCTCATCCTTGTTTTCCTGACAAGTAGTGCATTCCTTTATGTGACACATCACATCTTCCTTCAACCCTTTCCAGGGAAACCTTTCTCTTACCTGTCGTTATGTTTTGACAAATCCTTGAACTCTTTTCACAGGTGAATCATGGCATGCTTGAAGTGTTGAAATAATGTAACTGCAAAGAGTATTCTTATTATTATTAATATATTATTCATAGGATCAATCCCCATTGTGGATTGATCATGTCAGCTATTGTAATACGACCAAATCCCCTTTTTATCCCCTTTTGTGGATTGGTCAAAAGACAATTGTAAAAAGCAGAATAAGAAGTCGGCCCCAGTAGATATTAAAGAGACCCAGAAATATAATAAAGGTGGGTTTACCCACCTAGTTTGAGAAGTTGGCCTTGCCAGTGAAGAGACACTTCACATGTGCCAGACTTGTATAAATAAAGGAGGCTAGCGCCTCACTTAGACACAACTCACTTGCTCATTTTGAGAGACAAGTTCAGATCTGCTATCGAAGAAGAAGGAGAGAGAGAGTGACACATATCTGGGAGATGAATTTCTGTATTAGCTTAAGAGATATCTTGGCATTGTATTGGCTATCTATATTAAGGAAGTTTTGCTAGGTTTTCTTCCCCCAGAGGGTTTCCCAGGATAAATGTTGTGTCTCTTGTGATTGTGTATTTCTCAGTGATCTTGGATTATGCTATTGTTATCTAATGAAATGCAAACATCTATAATAATGGCTTAAACATTAACATGGTATCAGAGCCAAGCTGAAGGAAGCATCTTTCACACGTGAAAAACGTCACTGTTACCGTACATGAAAATTAGGGATTTTTGATGGTGAATCTTTTCAGCCCCAAAACCATCTAGAAAAGTGCGCCCTCCCCTAAGGATCCGTTTGTCACTCTCAGCGCACCTTTTCAGTGTCTAGATCTTCCGAAAAGTGAAACCCTAGTTTCACAAAGTACCAGAAAACCAGAGTACCATAAGTACCAAAAGTACCAGAGTACCAGAAGTACTAGAAAACCAGAAGCACCAATCCAGAAATCCGCATATCAAGTTTGAGGGGGTAAAAGTTGGATTTTCATAAATCTGACTGCACCAACTAACTTGCCTCAACTCAGTTACATCAGATGGACGTGAAGACAACTTTCCTAAATGGTGTCATCGAAGAGGAAGTGTATGTAGAGCAACCTCAAGGATTTGAGGTTGAAGACATGAAGTCTCATGTCTGTAGATTGAAGAAAGCCTTATAAGGATTGAAGTAAGCTCCTAGAGCCTGGTATGGCTGTATAGACAGTTTCTTGACAAGCTTAGGCTTTACCAAGAGTAAAGAAGACTCAAATCTCTACTTCAAAATCATGAACAATGATCCATTAATCTTACTGCTATACATGGATGACTTATTCTTAACTGGAGAAGAAAAGCTCATCACTGAATGTAAAAGAGACTTGCCTTAGAATTTGAAATGAAAGACCTTAGCCTAATGCATTATTTCTTAGGTCTTGAGGTATGGCAGAGTCCTGAGAGGATCTTCCTTAACCAAGGGAAGTATGCAGTGGAAATCTTGAAGAGATTCGACATGTTGGAATGAAAGCCCATGAAAACACCCATGGAAGCAAAGTTGAAGCTACTGGTCGATACTTCATCATAATTGATTGATGCCACACTGTACAGACAAATTATTGGATCGCTGATGTACCTAAAGAACACTAGACCAGACATTTGTTTTGCTGTGAACACCTTGAGTTAGTTTCTGGTAGAACCCTGACGTGTTCAACTAGTAGCTGCAAAACATGTGATGAGGTACCTTAAAGGTACAATAGATTATGGTCTCATCTATGATGGATATCATGATTTCACATTGAGTGGATATACTGATGCAGATTGGGAAGGAAGTGTTTCTGACAGGAAAAGCACTTCATGATGCTGTTTCAGTTTGGGATAAGCTATGATCTCATGGCAGAGTAGGAAGCAATCTAGTATTACTCTCAGCACAACGGAAAAATAATACATTGCTGCATGTTCTGCCATCTACGAAGCTATATGGCTTCAAAAGTTGATGAACAACCTATTTGACTTAGAGATGAGAGAAACCTTGATTCTATGTGACAACCAGAGCTGGATAAAAATGACAGAGAATCTTGTATTCCACGACAGGTCGAAGCACACAAAGATCCATTATCATTACATCTGTGACATGGTACAGAGAGGAGCCTTAAATCTCCAATACATTAGCACAGATGAACATGTTGCTGACGTATTGACCAAGCCCCTATCTCATGTGAAGTTTGAGTACTTACGAGATAAGCTTGGCATAGTTCGAAAGGACCTTCCTCAAAAAGGGGAGTAGATGTGATGTTCCTTTCTTCTGACCAAGTTGTTAGGCGTAAAGAAAGATGAGATGTGTTCCTTGATTTTGACCTAGTTGTTAGACGTAAAGCAAGATGAGGTGTTCCTTGCTTCTTACCCAGTTATCAGATGTAAATCAAGATGAGATGTGTTCCTTTCTTCTGACCGAGTTGTCAGACGTAAACCAAGATGAGACGTTCCTTTCTTTTGACTGATTTGTTAGACATAAAGAAAGATGAGATGTGTTCCTTGCTTCTAACCGATTTGTCAGACATAAAGTAAGATGAGATGTTCCTTGCTTCTGACCTAGTTGTCAGACATAAAGCAAGATGAGATGTTCCTTGCTTTTGACCTAGTTGTTAGACGTAAAGCAAGATGATATGATGAGACTACTACTGAGCTTCCACCTAGATAGCTATGATGTAAAGACATTCTAGTATCCTGCTTCCAACCTGATGGTTGTGACATAAAGAAGGATGAGTATCGTGCTTCCAGCTTGAGTGCTGTGATGTAAAGAAAGATGATGAGATGAGGCAAGTACTTAGCTTCCAGCTTGACAACTATGATGTAAAGCCAATCTTGTATTATGATGAGACAGCCTTGTGCTGTGATGATGACGATGTATCCGTTTTTATACTAATACATATTGATGCAGATGATGATGGCATTCCTTTGAGAATGGCGATGTTACCGATGAAGAAAATTTCTGATGATTTATAGATACACCAGTCAGTGTTCCAAGATGATATTGATGATGTTGTCCTCTCACCCACTTGATGTTGTTGATGATGTTGTCCTCTCTCTCTCGCATGATGCTACTAAAGAATACCCTTCTTGTTAAGGGGGAGTGTTGAAAGAATGTATCTGTAAAGAGTATTCTTATTATTATTAACATATTATTCATAGGATCAATCCCCATTATGGATTGATCATGTCGGTTATTGTAATAGGACCAAATCCCCTTTTGCAGATTGGTCAAAAGACAATTGTAATAGGCAGAATAAGAAGTCATCCCCAATAGAAATTAAAGAGACCCAAAAATATAATAAAGGTGGGTTTACCCACCCAGTTTGAGAAGTCGGCCTTGCTAGTGAAGAGACACTTCACATGTGCCAGACTTGTATAAATAAAGGAGGCTAGCACCCCACTTAGACACAACTCACTTGATCATTTTGAGAGACAAGTTCAGATCTGCTACCAAAGAAGAAGGAGAGAGAGAGTGGCACATATCTAGGAGAGGACTTTCTGTATTAGCTTAACATATCTCTTAGCATTGTATTGGCTATCTATATTAAGGAAGTTTTGTTGGGTTTTCTTCCCCTAGAGGGTTTCCCAGGATAAATGTTGTGGCTCTTGTGATTGTGTATTTCTCAATGATCTTGGATTATGCTATTGTTATCTAATGAAATGAAAACATCTATAATAATGGCTTAAACATTAACATGAAGTACCTTGGACTTAAAGGCTAAATTAGGAACCAAGAAATATCGAACCTTGTAGTATATGACATCATCCATGATTCTAAAGTTGTCATCATGTATCTGTCCATCCATCAACTAGCATGCAAACTGGTTCTTTGAATATTCTTCTAAGAGGTGAGACTTCTAGTCAACTAAGATATCGGTCATAGCATAAACTGATGGCCTTCTGGATAATGAATCTTCCACTACGTTATTCTTCCCCTTGACAAACTTAATGTCAAAATCATAGGCCTATATCTTTCTAACCCACTTCTTCTACCTCTCATTTAAGTCTTTTTGTTCCAGAAAGTACTTAAGGCTGTTGTGATTTGTCCTTACCATAAATTTTTCTCCTACCAAGTATTGCTTGAACTTAACCAATGTGTTCATTATGACCAACACCTCTTTGTCATAGATGGTATAAATAAGCTCAGGGCCTCTCAACTTTCGGCTCTCACAGACAAGTGGGTTCCTATTCTGCATAAGCACTGCTCCAATTCCCTCCTCGGAGGCATCACACTCCACTATGAAGGGTTGGATGAAATCTGGTAGGGCTAAGACTAGGCACATACTCATTACCTTCTTCATTTTTTCAAATGTCAACTGTGCCTCTGAACTCCATTTGAAGGCTCCCTTCTTGGTCAAATCGGTTAAGGGTGCACAAAGATGTGAGAAACCCTTGACGAATCTCCTGTAGTAGCAAGAAATGCCACAAAATCCCTTCAATTCTTTGAGGGTCTTAGGTGTGGGACAATCAAGTATAGCTTGGATATTCTCTTGGTGTACCTATACCCCCTTTACCCCAATGATGTGTCCCAAATAGAGGAATTCTATCATTCCAAATTAACATTTGTATTCCTTTGCATACAAGGATTGATCCTCCATGATGGTTAGAATCTGTTCTACATGTTGAATGTGATCCTCCCAAGTCCTGCTATAGATCAACAAGTCATCAAAAAATAATAGGAGGTTCTTTCTTAACTACTTGTTGAAGACATGATTCATGCAAGATTGAAATGTGGCTGGTGCATTAATCAATCCAAATGGCATCACTAGGAATTCATAGTGACCATAGTGACATCTGAAAGCAGTCTTAGGGATATCCTGCTCCCTCATTTTGATCTGATGATAGCCAGAGCGCAAGTCAATCTTGGTGAACTAAACAACCCCGTGGAGCTCATCCAATAGCTCATCAATCCTCAGAATGAGATACCTGTTCTTGATTGTCTTTTTGTTCAAGGCCCTATAATCATTGCACATGCGCATGGTCCCATCCTTCTTTTTTACTAGTACCATTGAAGATGAAAAAGGATTGGAACTTGGTCTAATGTGGCCCATGTATAACAGTTCTTTGATAGCCTTCTCTATTTCATATTTTTACTTATTTGGGTGTCTATAGGGAGTGGTGATGATAGGTTTCACTCCCTCTTTCAGCTCTATGATATGCTCAAACCCCCTATCTGGTGGTGCTCCTCATGGAATGGGTTCAAACACCTTGCTATGGTTGTCAATGATTATTTGAATCTCTAGTGAATAGTGAACCTATCCCTTCTTGTCCACACGTACTGATATCCTACACTCAACAACATATAAAATGTCCTCTCTTCTGAAAATGGCCTCCATGCACTTTGCTGTAATCACCCTAGGTCTGTTTCCTGACATGCCCCTGAGAACTACCTTTTTCCCACTTTCCTCTGTGAAATACATCTCCATGGTATTGTAGTTGGTGGTGATTGGTCCCAACGTACTAAGCCACTGAACCCCAAGGATGATATTTTTGTCTAGAAGGTCCATCACATATAAGTCTTGTGCTAAATCATGCCTTCCCAATGTAAGCTTCATTCCTAGAATATACCTGTTATAGGGCATGGTGCTTCCTCCTGCTACCTCCACCTTGAATCCTTCAAATTCCATAGTGGGTATGTGCCTCCTCTGTAGTAGGGCCGATTTAATAAAGTTGTGAGAAGCACCCCCATAAATGAGAACCAAAACTTTCTATCCCTGCAATACCCCTCTCATTCTGAAGGTATTGTATTTGGGTACCCCATTCATGGATGCCAATGTAGCCTTATCACCTGTTTCAATGTCGTGACTTGTACCCTCCTCTTCTGCAGTTTCGGTGGTGTGTGATTCTATGTTTTGTAGGTGGCTGAAATATTCATCCTCCTCATTATCGAAAGTTACCTCAATGTAATAAGCCTTTCTTTTTCCCATACACTTGTGGGGTGGATCCCAAGGCTCTTTGCATGTATAACATAGTTGCTTTCTCCTCAGTTCTCTTCTAGTGTTCTCATCCATTCTACCTCTTCCTCCTTGATTCATGGGAGGTATTTGGTATCTTCCTATGGTATTTAGAGGTGGTCTATGGATAAATTTAGATTTCTCTACTGGGCCTAGATCTCTAGTCCTCCATATATCATCCTATAAGTTGGTAGGATTGAAAGCCTTAACCCAAACCTTTAAGGGTTCCATCAATCCCTCTGTGAAAATCATCATGAGTCTTGACTGAGACACATCCTACACCGTGACCGCTATCCTCTGAAACTCCTCAATATACACCTATGGTGATCATGTCTACCTGAGTTGGGTGAGTTCCCTGAAATGCAGCTCTGGATCCCCCTGGTCAAACCTATCCATACGCCTATGTGTAAACTCCGTGTAAGCCACTATCTGATTGTGGCCAAGGGTAGTTAACCCATGGTACCACCAGTCATGAGATTTTCCCTCCAACTAAATGGTGGAAAACTTGATGGCATCCATCTCTCTCATTGGGTTAAGTTGTAGGTAAGTGTCAAGTTTTTGCACCCAAGCCTGTGCAATCATCTTGGGAGATCCATCAAAATAGGGTATTTCCATTTTTCTAGCCCTGTGCTCTAACTCATAATTGTTCTTGTTGTACGGACTGGTTTTGCCTCTGAGTTTAAATCCACAATACTGATCCAATGTAATTTTCCTTTGGATTGCTACCCTTAGTGAGTTATATTCCCTGACATACTGATCAAAATTGTCCTCAATTTCGTCTTGGTAGTTTGGCTGTGTCTTTTCATCCAAGAACGAAGGTAGACAAGGCCTATGGGTTCTCCTACTGTGTGTCTGTCCCTAAGGTTCACCTCCTCCATGGATTTGTCCCTTAGTATGATAATAGGGAACATGCTCCTGTTGATGTCTATTCCCTCCATGAGATAAGCTAGCCTCTTTGTTGGCATAAGTTTATGGACCCTTTCCCCCATGATTCATCTCCATTAGAAGTTGTGATATCATCTCTTGGATTTAAATTACCTTTCTCAAGGTCTCTATCATCTCTACCTTTCCCCTACGTACTGACTCTTGGTTTTCCTACATGTGATGTACAAGGTTTCCCTATGACATATCTATGGAGTGTTTTAAGTCCCTAGCAATCCTGCTAGAATTTGTGGCTCACTTTCCTCACCTTCCCCTTCCATTTCAGTCTTCGCCTCACCTATTTGTTTCCTTCTTCTGCCCATATAAATGCCACTAAATTTTTGCATGAACTAAACCTCACTGGATGGGAGGATCAATTCTCTGATACCACTGTAATGTTCCCAAGCCAATTTTTCACTGGGAACACTAACTGCTCATGGTGTGTGTGTTTTCTTGCATGTTTTCTCTTGAGTTATGTATAAGTTTTTATAGATTCATTTAACCATCATATGAACATAGATATTGAAGATGCAGCATATGGAAATACAATATATAACAATCAACAATAGATATGGATCCAACCAACATAGATCTGACCTTTATTTAGAAAATATGAAAGAACCTCATACAATAGGATTGCATATCTGGAATGGCATCAGATAGATCCTCTAGATTAGATATGAGTTGCTACAAAATGCTCATGATAAGAAGATATAAGCCTCCTCAGGCTGAATACAAGATGAAGACCAATACAATATGAACCAGGGTCAAGTCCAACCCCCCCTCGATGAAGATATTCCCTATTGAATGGCTATGAAGGACCAATATTTCGGCCTAGCTAATGGAAGCCTCCAAATGGCACCAAACTCTGCAGAATGATAGACCGGGGCAAGTAGAACCCCCGCTTGAAGTCTCAAGAAGAAATGCCAAGATCTGCTCCCCCAAAAGACTGAATCCTCAAGTAGAACTGCACCCTCATGAATACTGTCAATACCCAATAATTCGGCCCTGTTGAAGAAGACCTCCAATCACTATGAAACTCTCCAGAATGATAGATCATGCCAAGGGAAACCTCCTAGTGAAGTCTCAAGGTGAGATCTGAATTTTTACTCCTCCAAACTGAATAGATCTGATTCTCAGTAGTGCCCTCCTTCTCTCCAAACTGTGCCGATGCTCTAGGAAATCAATTGGTTAGTATAACCCTCTCAAAATTCACTAGATATGATGATCAAGGCCATGGAAATAAAACCCAAGTGCTCAAATATCCAAAATCCTTCCTAGGCTCCTAGATCGAATCCTTCTTCAATCAATGGTGCGCCCCCTTGCTGGAAACCCTCCAAGTTACACCCTGTTGCTTCCCTGAATAGAAGATAGTACCTGTAGCTGAAGTAGAATGGTGTGGATGGAGTATTGTATCCCTGAGACCAATCTTGGAACAATATGGGTGGAATATTTTACCACTGAGTTGTCCTCTAGGGTTTGTATTCTCAAAACCCTCAAAATTGTTGTTCTCTAGAGCCCAAAAGAAAAATGAAATAATCATCAAAATGTGAGTGAGAGGTGCACCCTTTCCTTTCCTTTATACCTCCAATATGTTTCTTTGTTTAGTTATTTTAACCCCTAGGGTTAACTCCTAACTCATTCTCATCTATTCTATTCTTTCATTGAGTTAATTTTTCTTCCCAAGTCAACTTAATATTATAATGTTGTGTTTAGCTGACTTCTCCCCATAGTGTATGAGATTATAATCTAGTGGGGATGACTGGACTACTGAGTCTCTCCAACCCTCTTCATCAAGAGGTGGGGGACATTACATAAATATATTTCATATTCTCATATTGTGCATGAGTAGAACAACCACGTTGATCATTTCACTCAAGGAGAAGAAATAAACATACAAGAGATACCTTTGTTATCACAACAATCCACTTTTTTTTTGCAAGAGTAAAAGCATGTCGAGGAATCACATGTTGATTGTGAAATTATTCCTAGTGTGGAGCCCACCAATTCACAATCATTTACCGATGTGCTTAAATAAGAGGAGTTACCATTCAGGGAGTCACTTTATGATATTTTTTCTTGTTTTAGAGCGGCTTTTAATTCTCTTAATTCTTCCACTCATTATTCACTTGTATCTTAATGTCTTTAATGGATTGCATTTGCAAGAAACCACCCACCATATGATTCAAATAAAATCAAATGGGATGACCTGTTTTGAGGTACCTGATGGTGGTGATGTGCATATTGAAGATAGAGAGGATAAGGCCTCTTCCCATGAACTTATTAATACCATGCCTTATCAACCTTTTTCACGTGATGAAGGGAATGTTGTAGTAGATGTATATCAAACCATGTCTTCTTCTTTCTCATCTTCATTTTTGATTAATAGAGAGTCTTCTTGTTCAAGTATCCCTTTGGTTGAGATTTTTAATGTTAGTAGCTTCCACCATTATCTTGAAGGTGCTTCTCATAGCATGGTGGATGATAGTCCATGTATATCATTTGATTTCACTAATGTATCCCAAGTCGATGGTTACTTGAAGTGTGAGTCCAAGGAGGCTTTCCAAGACAATGAGGCACTTTGGTCTACACCAATGGTTATGTAGAGCCCTCAATATTTTGTCTTGTCTTAAGGGATAAACAACTTTATTAGCACAAATATTCTCTCACCAAGCACACTTCAAATGAATTTTAAGCATCGTTCTCATTTGGTATGCTCCTTTCCCCTAAAATCCCTCCATCAATTCTATTATAGTAGTGAAAGATTTTATGATAGAATTGAAGCATGGTTGGAAAGATCTTACTTGGATATATTTCCCATGAATTATCAATATGTCATTTTTAATATGGTGGATAGAGTTTATCATGAGTTGATTTTTATTACTTTTAGTCGATTCTTATTCCAAGCTCTATCACTAATATTTTGTCTTGAACATATTTATGCATTCTTGGGATTACAAGGATGGTTACATTGGCATTATGAATTTACATAGTTCATTTTTCAGCCATTGGAGCGTAGAGTAGGAATATGGTAGAATAGACTAGTGTCTTTCCTTCTCATAGTTTAGCTTTACTTTCTAGTTTTTAATTAGTTTTTTGTTTGGATTCTCTTTCATTATTGTTCATTGTTCAATAAATGAATTCTCAACTGAGGTGGAAAGAAATAGAAGTCTTGCACCATAATTTTCCCTTGATTGGATTTTTCAATTTAATTTTGATATGAGGAAAATTTACTTCATCCCATTCTCAAACTTTTCTATGTGCTGGGTAATTTTCAGATAACTGACTTTATACATGATCACCTTGTCAAATAGTTTTCAATGCACTGTGGCATATCAAAAGTGGGATATTTTAAATTAAGATACTATTCTATCCCTCTTTTAATGAAAATGGGCACTCAAATTTGTCCCATATCTGCATCTACATGATTCTGATTTGGAAAAGTTTGCTTAATTGATATTCTTATGAGTTTTGGGCTTGATGTCCCACACACAGTAAATGGAAAGTTTGAGTGAGTAATTCTACCCATTTGATATTGAAACCAATGATATAGGTGGATATCAGTGGCCACCCACCTTTTCCAACTGACTCAAAACAATTTTATGGTAATTTCAAGGTAATTTACTATTTTTAGCAATTTTTAACTTTCGGGGCCATTTTGAGGTCCTAAATGAAGGTTTTTCGGGATCAATATTCTCAATGATAGAAAAAGACTCAGAGGTCCCAAAATGAATCTCCTCGACGATACCTTTACAACAAGCTATTTTTCTCCCCAAATGGAGATCGTATGCCAAAGTTACGTCCCTGGGAAGTTGATACACCAAACTACTCAAAACAGGGTCCACAAAATTGTTGGCTTTTCATCCTCTAGGGTTAGGGTTTTGGATTTTATTTATGATAAAAAGGCCTTTGGAGCCTCATTGTAAAACCATCCTCTTGCGAATGTGAGTAGTTATCACATCTCTTCTTAGAGATAAGCTGCCACCATTCTAGCGAGTCTTTCACTTTGTATTTTTACAGTCTTTGTACATTTTCGCTCATTAATAGAAAATTGTGTATTACTGTATCTCTGTGTTTATGGTTTCATCTCTGATACATTTTTTTTATATTATTTTATATTCGATATATCTCTGTACATTTGTTTATTATATCTCCTCTCTCATTTCATGCCAAAAATAATCCGGATCAGTGGTATCAGAGCAGGCTTCTCTTGATCGTTTTTTAGTGCATGTCCCCGTCAAGGTCCGAGTATAGAAAGTTGGGTCTCAAGATTTTCTCTCTTGAGGAAAATCACTCTCGTACGCCAAAGAAACCATCCATGATGGAAGACAAGAAAAAAAACGGAGCAAAATATTTTATTAATTTGTTGCTTGAGCAAGATCTCATGTGACAGAGGGACGAAATGATGGAGAATTTTTCCCACATCCTTCAATGCTTGCCAATAAAAAAAGGTTCGTCTTCATCAAATGCCCACTTTGGAGGCACCTCACCTTTCAAGGTACATGTTAATTTTGATATTCCCATATTTGAAGTTCACATAGATGCGGATGCCCTAGACAAATGGTTGAATCTGCTAGAAGGTTAATTCTCTGTTCACCATTTTTCTGTCAGGGAAAAGATCACCTTCGCACTCCTTAAGGATCTACCCCATGTCAAACATTCATGGGAAACTTATTGGGAGAAAAGTTCCACAGAGGAGTCTGGAATATATGGGGCCAGTCCCACTTGGGATTTTTTTGTGGATGCGGTCAAGGAACAATATTACTCTGTTGGAAACTATGAAGGCCAGTACATGAGATGGACCACACTACGCCAAGAGAGGGGCTAAGAAGTGTCGAAGTTCACCAATTCCTTCCATACCTTGTGCACCAAGATGGGTATCAAATACTTTGAGAGACATTTGGTTCTGAAATACCGTAGAGCTTTACATAGATACATCCAAATTGAAATGGATTTTCTGGATATCTCATCACTCGGTGCTGCATATCGACATGCTACTAAAATCGAGCAGAAATTTAGGCACCAGAACAAATGGGAGTTTGGATATGGAAATATGCAATAACCAAAGCACGAGAAAGACAACCCTAACAAATAGCTTCTTGAAAACCAGTCTAAGCCACAGGAAAAGAAGGGTCATGGGAAGATGAAGAAGGACACTAAAAAATGGTACGATTTCCACAAAATCCCCTAGCACAACAGCGATGAATGTCACTCAAAACAATCATTGGTGGCCAAGATCAAAGACAAGGATCTGAACCATGATTCAGAATTTGATTTTGAAAATACTGGTAAAAGACAGATCATCGACGCAGACCCCACTGCTATTGTTGCGACCACAACAATTCAACTATAAGAACCAATAGATTCTGAAGAGGGGGAGAACCTTTTTCATTCATAGATGTGGGTGAAGGGGACCCCACTGCATTTTATTTTTGATAGTGGAAGCCATAAGAACCTCATCTCATCAGGGGTCATCAAATAGTTGGGATTGATGACAAGACCACACTCGTAACCATACAACATCAGGTGGCTTTGCCAGGGATGATATCTTCATGTCAACCAAAAGTTTCGATTGTCATACGACATCCATCCCTTCAAGGATGAGGTACTAGGTTATGCTTCCCCATTGGATGTTTGTGCTGTTCTCTTGGGCCAACCATATATGTGGAAGCACTATGTTGTTTATGAGTCTCGACCCTGTAGTGTCATTGTTACTTTGGGGGGTCATCTCTACAGAATAACAGAGGTAGTTCCAACTACTGTCCCAGCTAAACAATGCCACAAGATAGTATCTCATACTACAAAATTCATCTTCTTCACAATTTGTTCGAAAGGTGAACACAAGGATACTACAACCACTACAGTCTTGGACCAAGCACCTTCTATCCAATAGAAGCACGTTGAAAATATTGCAGCAAAGGAAAAAAATTCCTTCTACACATAAGCATATCATGTAGCCAGACTGGTTAAAAATTCCCAACCCTTCCAACCATAGGTTCGTGACAACCTTCAACAAGCTAAGCAACACAACTTCTCCAACAAGGCAAGCAGCTCATCAAGATGCATATTCAACAAATGCTTTCCCCTCTCCCCTGGGCACTCAACGCAATGGAGACCATTGCTTCCTAAGGAGGTAGGATTGATCTAGGTGTATATCGATGGCCACCCACCTTTTCCAACTGGCTCACAACAATTTTCTAGTAATTTTGGTAATTTACTATTTTTAGCATTTTTTAACTTTCGGGGCCATTTTGAGGGCCTGAATGAATTTTTTTCGAGATCGATCTTCTCAATGATATCCAAAGGCTTTTATTGAGGCCCCAAAATGAATCTCCTCGATGATACCTTTCCAACGATATATCGTGCACCCCAAACAAAGATCGTATGCCAAAGTTACGCCCCGGGGAGGTTGATACACCAAACTACCCAAAAAGGCGTCCACAAAACTGTTGGCTTTTCATCTTCCGGGGTTAGGGTTTTGGATTTTATTTATGATAAAAAGGCCTTTGGAGCCTCATTGTAAAATCATTTTCTTTCGAATGCGGGTAACCCTCACATCTCTTCTCAGAGATAAGCTACCACCATTCTAGCAAGTCTTTCACTCTGTATTTTTACAATCTTTGTACATGTTCGCTCATTAATAGAAAATTGTGTATTACTGTATCTTTGTGTTTATGGTTGCATCTCTGATACATTTCTTTTATAATATTGAATATCCGAGATATCTCTATACATTTCTTTATTATGTCTTCACTCTCATTTTGTGCCGAAAATAATCCGGATCAACAAATCCAATTTCTTACATTTATTTGGATGATTATTTGGATTTGGAGTTGTTCAAATAATTTATTGCGCATTAAATTTGTTCTTCAATTACTTTCAGCCAACATAAATTTTTTGTATATATTTGTTTAGCATAGTGAACTTTGCTGATTTTTATTTCTTTTGAGTTATTTTCCTACAACACCTTTCATTTTAATTTCTAAGCATTGGTTGCACATGTTTTATGCTTCGTTCAATTGGTCTTTTAAGAAGAAGTCTACCTTTTATCTTACAACTTTTTTAATCCAAGTTTCATCTCATGCACACCAACATATATTCTTTTGTAATGCCTGGAAACATGTTTTTGACATTCTGGGCAACATGATAATTTAAGTCTGCTGCTGATATATTTTTCAGAAATTGTATGGAACCAATCATATATTCCTCAACTCTTTGGTTTACCAAAGACTCAATCTTACTACTATCAATTATGAGAATTTCATACCTGATATTTTCTTGAACAATATCTTTTCATCCCTTTTGTTTGTTGATTTTGGGTCACTCATTATGGTTACATTCTTGAGTATTTTGATTTTTATCATGGCTGAGAATTACACACTTATCTCATGTTGCGACCCATTCAAATGCTTGAGAGTTGTAAGTATCTCAATGGAATATGTCAATGCAACTTATAAGATACCAAATTTTGAGTTTTCAACATTTGTTTTCATTTCATCCATGGTAATAATTTTCAAGATGTGAATTCCTTGTGGGTTGTAACTCATCAATCTATTGGGCCCCACACTCTTCAACATTCCTTGAACCCAAAATTAGTTTATTCATAATCAAAAAATATGATCATTGTTTGGGTTAGTTTCATATATCTTCTATTTGATCCCTCATTCTCATGAGATTTTTGAATTTTGTTTTCCAGAATTATACATCCCATTCTTTTAATGGAAAACCTATCTAGTGGAGAGACAATATATACACTGTTCTTTTTCATTTCACATTCCTCTTATTCTATGACATATGTAAGCTCGAGGATGTGGAATTTATGGTTTCTCTACTTGGAACACTCTTGAGATATTGAGGCTATCAGTTTCATGGACGTGCCCATCATTATAATCTTATCACCTATTAGAAATTCGATCTTAATCAACTCATTCCATTTTGATTTCTAATTGTATCTTTCATTTGAGTTTGGGAAGTCAATCCATCTAGGATGTGACCTAAGATAATTTGTACCCTGTAAGAGTATCTTAATTGATCCTTTTTCATAATTATTTCCTCTTTCCTCTCACAAGGATAAATATTATCATGCTAATGTTTCACATCATCATCTTCAATAATTAGAGGAAACACATACCTTGGGGTGCAATGTTGATAATATTTGAATCATATTTTTATGACTAAGGTTTGCTGATGGATTGGTATTTTAGAATATAGATGTGATTGAAGTATTATGGTCTTGTTTGATTAATTTGATTGACTCTAATTCCAAGAACAAGACATTGTGTCAAGGGATTCAAACTGACAACAATCAATGACACTAAATTATCATATTGAAGAGAATGTTGTGGGAAAGCACATAGTGCTCATATCTTAGGAAGAAGACTGTGATATTTGATTGAATGAAGAGTAGATGGAATACTTGATGATTGCAATGGAATTTGCATAAGTTTTATGATAGCCCACTTAATCTAAGTTTACAATAGATTAGCATGATTTTCCTTGAATTAGTTTAATTTTGATCTCGAATTTTGTGTTTTGTTAATTTTCATTTCAATAAGTTAGTTGTTTACGAGGAGGATTTCTTCCCAAATTGTATAAGAGTCACACCATTCTCTTTGGTTATGCAAGTTTGGAAAACGGCTCATGCCACCAAAAACTCAATATTTTTCTTTTCAAATGAAAGTAACTTAGGGAAGTGTTAGTTTAAACTTGGTTGCTCAAATTCCTTTGTGACATTTTTTGTCAACCAAGATTTTCACCAACTCAACAACTGATAAAAAGTATGGTCTCATTCATTTATTTGCATATTTTTTTCTGATCTAGTTGATGTTTGGAGTCACTTTAATGACTATTTTGATAACCTACATAGCTGCCATTTTTCATCTTTGCCTTATCAGATTGAATTATTTGGATCTATTTGGTTAATGATTATCTTTTCTAGAAAAGAAAAAATGGTGCTCTGGTGAGAAATATGAAACATGATGTCTGTTATTAGAAAATTCAGCATTTTCAAAATTGCAAAGGAATTGCTTATGCCACGAAATCTTAAAATCTTATGGGTTTGTGGAATGTTTCATGGAATTGGTTTTTGAAAATATATTTTGATTGAACATATACATTAAACCATTTTCCTAGATTCTCAGAAGATTGTTTTGTTGCACTAAATGAAAAAAAAATTGTATGTGACAATTGGATTGGAGAATTGTGTTGCAAATATTTTCCACTAGATCATCAATTCTCGTACTTTGATTTGTTTTCATTTCAGATCAAAAACTTTGGGAATATTTTCATTGGGATTGATATTGAATGGTTAACATTTTTTGATTGGTTATTTCCCTTGGATTCCTTTTGATCTTTCATTGAAAACACTTCCTCTATTGTTGTCACCATATTTATTACTCATTGTTGTTTTTTGTTCTCATCTTCCATCCAATTTTCATTCTTTCTATATGACTGACATTCTATCTTCAAATTTATTTTATCTTAGTTTTCTTTCCATGAATTGACTTCCAATTTCAGTCTTCCTTTCTTCTTGTACATATACCTTCAATCTTTTTATTTGAATGTTGGTATTTCCCTAAGCTGATTTGAATCTTAGTCTACCTTGATGATTACTCTTTGAATTTGAATAAGGGGTTGGTCCCATTCTAGTCACATACTGAATAATTTTTTTACAAGTCATAAGATGCATGGAATTCTCTATCTGAATGAAAATTCAGGGTTTTTTTGTTGATCTTGCTCCATTTCAGGGTTTTGGATATCGAGAGTTGGAGTCAAGGAGACTCATGACAAAAGTTGTGAATTGCGAAGTGCACTTTGTGGATAAGCGCCTGGTCACTGTCGATGGTCACGAGAAGGGAAGGAGCCAATCCAACGAAGCTCCATTTTGGCGATCGCGACATAAAGAGTAGAGAATCTTCATCACAAGAGTCCCAAAGTTGCGAATCGTGAAGCGCTTTGTGGATAAGCGCCAGGTCACCATTGATGGTCACGAGAAGGGAAGGAGCTAGTCTAGCTAAGCTCTTTTCTTTTCATAGTTTTGGAGATCACGATATGGAGTGTCGAGAAATCCCATCACAAGAATACTGAAATGTGAAATCGCAAAATCAACGCGATACCCTATGCTTGTAATCCAATGGTGCTAGATACTTGGAAAGTTGATCGAAGGGCTATTGTTTCTCTTCATGATTAACTGTTCAGTTATGACTCAGTTAGCTCAACTGAATCATGATTCTTGAACGGTTAGCGATTCAGTTGCTGAGGCATTTTCCACCTAGAAGATTCGAGGTGTAATGAAAGAGGTAGTGGGCATAAAAATTAAGAAGCTATGACTGTGTGGGGTTAGCTGTTCTGAGTGAAAAAGGAGTTGAACTGTAAGAAAGGTAGAAACTTAGAAATGTAAAACAGATGCTGAAAAAATAGAAGTAAGAGAAGAATTGTAAAACAGTTTGAAGCAGAGCAGAATTGCAGTATAGATAGAAGCAAAGTAGAATTGCAGAACAAATAGAAGTAGAGCAGAATTGCAGAACAGATAGAAGCAGAGAAGAATTGCAGAACAGATAGAAGAAGAGTAGAATTGCAGAACAGATAGAAGTAAAGAAGAATTGTAGAACAAAGAAGAAGGGGTAAGAAGTGAGACACTTGTATTGTTTGTTATTCAATCATTTATTCTTAATTAGGGAGGTAGGGTGGTGCTAGGGAGGATTGTAGTCCTTTTTTATTCATGTTGGTGCTTGAATACTAAAAGTTGGAGCTTTCATCTGGTTGTGGCTAGAAAAACAGGGTGGCAGGGTGGTGCTTGGGAAAACATAGAGTTTTCTGTATACAAGTTGGTTCTTGTATAAGTGGAAGTAGGTTCTTCCATCCAGTTGGTGTTGGAACACTCAGGGATTTGGTGCTTCCTTCTAGTGGGTGCTAGAGAATCCAGAGAGTTGGTGCTCTCAACAAGTTGGAGCTTGTACAACAGAGGTAGTAGCCTCACTTTGAGTTGGTGCTCAAACATAGATGATGTACATAACTTAAAATACTGCCTATCATTCGAATAAGAAGAGGTTTTCTCCCTTTATGGGTTTCCTCATGAAAATATGTCTTTGTGTATATCTTATGTGTGACTGATGTTCGTTACTCATGTTTTTCATATGTTGTATAATATTAATGGTCACTTGGAAGATATTAAATATTGTTTGAATAGTCATAAATTGTTTAAGAATAGTGACAACTGATTCATCCCCCCCCTCCTCTTAGTTGTCTTAGTATTTTCAACAATTGGTATTAGAACCGATTCCTTTATTTAAAGGTAGATCTATAATATTAAACATGACAAGTCATGAAGGGACTTCAACCACTAAGCCTCCTCTCTTTGATGGAACAAATTTTTCCTTCTGGAAGATTAGAATGAGAACATGCTTAATGGCCTTAGGTGCTGATGTTTGGGATGTAGTAGAGACTGGATACATAAAGTGTATTGTGCTATATTCCAAGGATGATAAGTTAGAATTTAGCTTTAATGCTAAGGGAATGAATGCTATCTTGAATGGACTTGTAGAAGCTAAGTTTGTAAAGGTGATGCATCTTCAAACTGCCAAAGAAATGTGGGATAAACTTATTAACAGTTATGAAGGAAATGAGAAAGTAAAAGATGTCAAACTTCAAACATATAGATTGAAATTTGAACAACTAAAGATGAATGAAGATGAAACAATCAGCAAGTAGTTTTTAAGAGTTGAAGAGCTTGTGAATGCCATGAAGGGTCTTGGTGAGAAAATTGAAGAATCTTTTTTAGTTCAGAAGACTTTTAGATCTCTTCTTGATAAATTTAATCCAACAGTCTCTGCAATAGAATAACTAAATGATCTTAAAACTCTGTCCATTGATCAACTCCTAGGAACTCCAACTGCATATGAAATGAGAATTAGCAAAGATAAATCCATTACTAGAGAAGAATCTTTTGAAGAAGTCAAGAATACTGATTCAAAATTAGATGATATTGAGGCAAAATTTGTGAGAAGGTTATAGAAAGGATCAGGAAAATATCAAGGCAAGCTCCCTTTCAAATGTTTTAACTGTGGTAAGATAGGTCATTTTGTATCTAAGTGTCCTGACCAGAAAAAGGATCAAAACTCTGACGATGAAAAGAAATACAAATTTAAGAAATATAGTTAAAAGAAAAGTTTGTGTGCAAACAATGACAACTCCTGAGAAGACATAGATAGTGATTCATCCTGTGAAGACAAAGTGAATGATTTTATGCTTATGTCTATGGGAGATATTGGTGATGAACATTCAGGAGGTGAAATGGATGATGAAGAAGCTGTGGTGGATATGGAAGGTGAATTAATCGGCTCTTTGGAAGAAATTGAAAGACTCAGATGTAAGAAGAGAAAACAAAAACGGTTGTTGATGCAGTTTAAAATGAATGATAAAAAACTTGATGAAGACTTTGCTCTACTAAAAGTGGAGTTAGAAGAGGCAAAGAAAATAGAAGACATTTTGAAACAACAATTATGAGAGAAGAAAGCGAGGTGTGAATCCTTAGAAGAAGAGATAGTAAAAACCAGAAAAAAATGGAGAAGTTTAAGGCATTGTGTCACCAAAATCTGTCAAGTATTAAAGCTTGAGAAGAATTAACTTCCATTCTAAATTAGGAAAGGAATCCAAAGTTGAAAGATGGCTTGGGCTATGAAGAAGGATCAAGTAGTGATCATCCAAGTAATACAGAACCCATCAAGTTTGTCAAATCTACAATCATTGACAACAACCACTCTGCAGAAACAAAGAAATAAAATAAGATAATTGGAGATATAAACAAAGGAGTTCAGACAAGAAGGAAATTAGTTAAAGACATAGAACAATATCAGATTTATTTTCTATCTATGATTGAACCTAAATTTTTTTATGAAGCCAACAACCATGATGATTGGATTAGAGCTATGAATGAAGAGCTTGATCAGATTGAAAAGAACAATACTTGGGAACTTGTTCCTAGACCTGAAGATAAGAATGTAATAGGTTCCAAATGGGTGTTCAAGAATAAAATGAATGAAAAATGACAAGTTGTTAGAAATAAAGCCAGATTTGTCTGTAAGGGTATGCACAAGTTGAAGGTCAGGATTTTGATGAAACTTTTTCACCAGTGGTAAGATTGGAAGCCACCAGAATGTTTCTTGCATATTCATGTCATAAGAACTTTATAGTTTATCAAATGGATGTTAAGTCAACATTTCTTAATGGAAATCTAGAGGAAGAAGTATATATGGAGAAACCTGAAAGATTCTTATTGACATATAATCCTGATTATGTTTGCAAGCTGAAGAAGGCTTTATATGGATTGAAACAAGCACCACAAGCTTGGTATTATAGACTGGAAAATTTTTACAAGACAAAGGGTTCAAGAAAGGTATTGTTGACAACAATCTCTACATCAAGTTTGGAGGTGATGATTTATTAGTTGTTTTGGTTTATGTAGATGACATTATTTTTGGCTGTACTAATGATTCCTTTGTTCAGTGGTTTTCTAACTCTATGAAAACAAAGTTTGAGATGTCCATGATAGGCGAACTATCATACTTTCTTGGTTTACAAGTACATCAAATCTCTACAAGAATATTTATCACTCAAGAAAAATATCTAAAAGAGATGTTGAAGAAGTTCCAGATGGAAGATTATTCTCCTGTTAGTACACCTATGGTGGTCGATTGTAAACTTATTAAAGATGATATTTCACCTGATGTTGATCAAAGGACATATCGATCAATGATAGGCAATCTTCTGTACATCAGAGCATCTCGTTTTGATATAATGCAAGTTGTTGGAATGGTAGGTCGTTATCAGTCTGCTCCTAAATAGAGTCATTTAGTAGCTGTAAAAAGGATATTCAAATACTTGAAGGGCACAATGAATTATGGTTTGTGGTATCCTAGAAATCAGAATATTCAATTAACTGCTTATTAAGATGTTGATTGGGCAAATTGTGTGGATGAGAGAAAGAGCACCAGTGGAGGTGCATTCTTGTTGGGTGACTCGTTGGTAGCATGGATTAGTAAGAATAAGGGATCTATTTCCTTATCAACTACAGAGGTAGAGTACATTTATGCTGCTACTTGTTGCACTCAGACTTTATGGATGATCCAAACTCTTGAAGACTTGAAGGTAAATTATGTTGATCTGATTCCAATTCACTGTGATAACACCAGTTCCATTATTGTCTCCAAGAATCCCGTTCTTCATTCCAAGAGTAAGAATATTCCAATCAAATATCATTTTGTCAGAGAGCAGGTTACAAACAGAGTTGTTCAACTGAATTATATTCCTTCCACATAACAGATAGCTGATATCTTTACTAAACCATTAGCAAAAACACCTTTTGGATATCTTCGTCAGAAGTTGGGGGTTATATCTTCTTTTGTCTAATTTGTTGACCTTGTCAGGGGGAGTATGTGATTGTCACATATTTGATACCTTTGAGATGCATTGCAACAGTTCAGGGGAGCATGTTTTTTCTTTAACATTGATGTCAAAGGGGGAGAAAACGTGTGGTAAGAAGTGTGGTAAGGATACTACAGTGATATGTTTGGTTGCATGTTCAACAAGCAGAGTAGTAGTCCAGGCAGAGAGTGCAGAGTGAAGTTCTTTAGGTTCTTCAAGGTCAAGGTTTCCATCAATGCCAAAGGGGGATATTGTTGGGATATTTATAGACCGAAGATGTAGGCAACATGTTTTTCATTGATGGAGAGATCAGCATGATCAACAACGCAACGAATTGATGGCATGGAAAAATTAACAGTGAAGATCAACAATGATCGTTGGATCACCCACTCAGAATTCCTGATGACCATTAGATTTGAATACAGATAGGAGGAATGTGCAAAAGAGGAGAAAAAATCTCAGACATTGGATCTGAGCACGAGGACCAACCATCGTTAGATCCAGAAGAAGGAGCACGATCTTTAAGTACAAGATGAAGCGGGCTTACAAAGTCTCGAAAGCAGGAGGACCATCCATCATCGAGGAGGACACGTGGTGAGTGATTAGAATTTCACTGACTTGCACATTGGAGGAGTCAATAGAGCATGGAGTGGGAACTCGCGATATGCGATATCCAAAAATGATCTGGGCCGTCGGATCGAGGATTGATTTGAACCCTTGGATCAAGGGTCGTGGACCGTTGGATGCAGACTACACGTGGTGAGAGGTCATCTTTTTGCTGACTGGAAATTCAAAGGAAGGAGGAGCTCTATCCTTTGAAATTGCGAAACGTGAAACCACGATTCAATATGAGTCTTTGATCAAGAGAGAGTGTGGACCGTTGATATGGCTCCATTTCGGAGTTTCAGATATCGAGAGTTGGAGGAGTCAAGGAGACTCACGACAAAAGTTGCGAATCGCGAAGCGCGCTTTGTGGATAAGTGCCTGGTCACCATCGATGGTCACGAGAAGGGAAGGAGCCAGTCCAGCAAAGCTCCATTTCGGCGATCACGACATAAAGAGTTGAGACTCTTCATAACATGAGTCCCAAAGTTACGAATCACGAAGCCCTTTGTGGATAAGCGCCAGGTCACCGCTGATGGTCACGAAAAGGGAAGGAGCTAGTCCAACTAAGATCTTTTCTTTTTGGAGTTTTAGATATCGCGATATGGAGTGTTGAGAAATCCCATCACAAGAATACCAAAATGTGAAATCGCGAAATCAACGCACTACCCTGTGCTTGTAATCCAACGATGTTGGATACTTGGAAAGCTGATCGAGGGGATATTGTTGCTCTTCATGATTAACTGTTCAGTTACAATTTAGTTAGCTGAATTGAATCATTATTCTTGAATGGTTTGCGATTCAGTTGCTGAGGCAGTTTTTCCCTAGGAGATTCGAGGTGTAACGAAAGAGGTAGTGGGCATAAAAATTAAGAAGCTATGATTGTGCGGGGTTAGATGTTCTGAGTGATAAAGGAGTTGAACTGTAAGAAAGGTATAAACTTATAAATGTAAAAGAGATGATGAAAACATAGAAGTGAGAGAAGCATTGTAAAATAGTTTGAAGCAGAGTAGAATTGTAGAACAGATAGAGGCAGAGAAGAATTGCAGAACATATAGAAGCAGAGCAGAATTGCAGAACAGATAGAAGTTGAGAACAATTGCAGAACAAAGAAGAAGGGGTAAGAAGTGAGATACTTGTATTGTTTTTTATTCAATCATTTATTCTTAATCAGGGAGGTAGGGTGTTGCTAGGGAGGAATGTAGTCCTTTGTTATTCAAGTTGTTGCTTGAATACTGAAAGTTGGAGCTTTCATCTGGTTGTCACTGGAAAAATAGGGTGGCAGGGTGGTGCTTGGGAAAACATAAAGTTTTCTGTATACAAGTTGGTTCTTGTATAAGTGGAAGTAGGTGCTTCCATCCAGTTGGTGCTAGAACAATCAGAGAGTTGGTGCTTCCTTCTAGTGGGTGCTAGAGAAACCAGAGAGTTGGTGCTCTCAACAAGTTGGAGCTTGTAAAATAGAGGTAGTAGCCTCACTTTGATTTGGTGCTCAAACATAGATGATGTACAAAACTTAAAATAGTACCTATCATTCAAAGAATAAGAGATTTTCTCCCTTTATGGGTTTCCTCATGAAAATATGTCTCTGTGTATATCTTATGTGTGATTGATGTTCATTACTCATGTTGTTCATATGTTGTATAATATTGATGGTCACTTGAAAGAGATTAAAAATTATTTGAATAGTCATAAAGTTTTTAAGCACAGTAACAACTGATTCCACCCCCCCCCTCTCAGTTGTCTTAGTATTTTAAACAACAAGAGCTTGAGAATAAATTCCAACATTAGGTACAACATGCAAGCATGAGGATGCATAATTCATATATGTTCTTCATTTAATTCATCCATTCAGAAATTCCTCAAAATAAAACTCATTCAAGGCATAAAATATAATATCAAACTTTGTATCCATATAGGATCATCAAATACTTCAAAATCTACAAAAGGTCCCAAAGATAACTTGTCAATTTCATCATACAAATTTCAACGAAGCATCATAAGTTAAAAATAATTATGAACACATTTGAAAGCATAAGATTAAAAGGATTAACAAACGTCTTCAAATACAATCATGAATAAATATCCAAACCCACAAATATCTCAAGGTAGGTAAATAATGATCAATAGGCTCATAATAGTAGAGGATTAGGCATTAAAGTTCAAATGTTAGTAGGGGCCCCTTTCCTTTTGATTATAAAAGAAAAAATAAAGTGGGGTTGTTGTGGCCACAATAGGTACTTACAATGATAAGGATTGTTACATGTGGTTTATCATAACTTTTTTTCACACCTTAGATAACCAAATTTTTAGGGCTTGACATCCCCTAGAGGGTTGGTTTTTGGGAGTTCCCTTGATCCATTGGTATTGCTTGTTGATAGAATAAATTTTTTATGGGTGTTCTCTTTGGTTATGAATCTATCTCGGCCATAGGTTGATCATTGTATTTTTTATAAAAATAATTATTCACCATGGAAGACCAACCTCTTCTTTGGTCCCATTGAAAATCAGGACTTTCACCAAATGCATTGGAATGAATACCTCTTAAAAGGAGGTTGACCCGTGACATAGAAATTTCCTAGTCTAACAGAAGGTCCAAGGAGAGTGAGCATGTAGAAGTGGAAGTAGTTGATGAAAATCCTCCATCTCATTTTAAACCTCCTTTGACTGATCCTAGAGATATCTAACTCATCCAGGTTATGGAACTCTTCAATGAACCTTTTTCTTTGTTTAATTATCCCTAAATCATGTCGGTCCCAAGTGTTTCGTCTAGTGTAGTTGAGCCTTCAATCCCATCAAAAGGAATTTTAGGAGGAACCTCTGTGATGTAATCCTTGACATCTATTAGTGCCAATAGACCTATACTTTATTTTCCCATTTCATCAGGTGTCTCCATTTGGGGGATGTCAACCATAACTGATTTTCCCTCCATGAGTATACCTAGAATTAACATTCCCATCCCATTTATTGTGATGCCCACATTTGGATATCCATCCTATGGGGGGGAAGCCTAGGTTTCACCACCGAAATTGGATCTTATTCTACCTTCGATATCCCTACAATCAGTATGGTAATGTTGAATGTTGGTTTTCCAAACCCTCCTAGGGAAAATTATAGTCTAGGGAGTGGTGGACCTTCCATTCATACCACTATTCTTTGAGGTATTCCCACTAGGGGAATTTACTCTTAGTGGGGTGTTTATCCTTTTATCCACACTTATGGTCCTGGAATTTAATTTTCTGGGGCTATTTATAGTCAAGGGAGTATTATTCCTTTAGGGTCCATGTCTTCTCCTAGAGGTAATCCTTTTGGGGGCATGTATGGTCCTAGAAGAATAATGTTTCTAGGAGTCATTTTATCCATGGAGGAAATCCTTATGGCAGCATGTTCATTATTTGGAGATTCCATGCTCTCGAGAGTGCTTCCATCCCTGGGGAAACTAAATATTTTAGTAATCCAAATCCTTCTAGAAACATAAATATGGGGGGGCTTCAATGTCCATATGGTTCATAGGATGCTTCATTATCTACCCAATATTCCTTTTCCAACACACCATTTCCTTTTTCAGTGACATTAGACTTGTTGGACTTGTCAAATTTAACAAATGACCCCATTCTCCATGACTTTTTATGGCCAACCATGCCTTCTTTGTTTCCATCAAACATGTCAAAGTTTGACGAAAATCCAGAAGAAGACCTACCCACACATATCATGACCTATAACTTATGGAGTTGTCCAACTCTTTGACGGATGATAGTGTTAGAATAAGTTTTTTATAGAGATCCTTGACTAGAGGTGCCACAGAATGGTATATAAAACTTAAGGGATCCTCTAATAACTTCAATAACTTGGCCATGGCATTTTTAACATGCTTCCAATTAACCATTAGGTACGATATTGGGATAGAGATATTGACATTTCTAACCCAAGATACTTCCACCCACATATCTGATCACATTAACGAGTGGAGGAAACGACGTAGGATGATCAAAGAAAAAATTCCTTACCAACTCCTCATGTAGTGGTTTACCAAATCCCTCTTGCCACCTATTACCAAGGATGTTGCTATGTGTAAGATAACCAGATTCCCAATCTGAGTGTCGTCACTTCACAAATGATTTATCCTACTAAATATGAACTTAAAATCTCCTCATACATAAAAAATAAAACCAAGGGGCATCAAGCCCATAAAAACTACAAAAACCAACATGTTAATGTACCCATGCATCTAACAATATATATAAAAAAATTGAATGCATCTAATAAGATAACAACAAACAACAAACATTCAAATATTTATTTACACCTTGGAATAATCATAATAAAACAACAAAACACTTATTTGTTTATAAAATATAACCAACTGGCTACATATAAGGCTTGAACCTATCAACCATAGGCACCACTATTGATTTTCTCTCAACAATAGGCCACACCTGAGATGAGGTTATGAGTCCACAAGGAGATCTAACCCTCATATATATCCACTCTCCACACAAAGCAGCCCCAAACCTAGGTTCCAAACTCCAGTTGTAGTTCCAATCCACCGACTCTCTTCCCCACAATCTACACAACCCAAGGAGTGTACCCCCTTCACTTCTCTTAGTCCATCAGGTTATAGCATTCATTTATCAGGGATTCAATTGGAATCAGTTAACCATGAATCTCTTAGTTGGGGACTTATAGGAATTGGCAGTTGCTTTAGGAGTGCTCACAACAACCTTGACAAGGATGTTGAGCCATTTCCTCAATAGAAGATGTATTGTAGGCTTAGAAACCTTTTTTTCAGGTAAACGGGCCGCATTTCCATCATATAATAAACCCCAATAATGGCTTTCTTCAAACATAGCATGGATGGTGCTGTTCCTAGCACTCAACTCCCCCCTTGTTATCCAAAAACTATATGTACAAATTTTCCTCTTTGTCCATACAAATTTCCTTTTCCTCAAGCCAATTAATAGTTCACTCTTCCCAAATTTGATTTTACTTCATCCCCATGCTCCCCAATAACTATGGGATGTGACTTCTCACATCCACTCTCTTACATGAATTTAATGATTGGAGTTTGGGTACACTCAACAAAAAAAATAAGGTTATCCACAATGATAATAACTTTAGGAATGTGGGTTTAGATTAATACCCATGAATAAAATCCCCCTTTGGACCCCTCTCTCTTATGGAATCATATCCCCACATCATTTCCATCCTTCTCTTATTGTATCCAATGATTACTACTTTTATTAATCATTTCAACGTTCGTAATATACAATTTTTCCCTCAACCATATTAATGAACACATAATATTTTCTCCAAACATATTGGCTCACCATCCTAAATGAAATTTTATACAATTACATTATAATTTGTAGGAATTAAAAATAAGGATTCTAAATTCCCCTCCCCCTTATTTTCACACTGTCTTCATTGCAAAAACACCATACATTGTACATGCAATTACAATGATATGATATCTATCCTTTAATCAACAATTGGGCTTGTTGATGTGGGAATAATTTCCTTTGTCAATATAAGGGGTTACCCCTGATAATAATTCCCAATTAGACCTATCATTGTTTGGAATAGGGAACCCATTCAAATTCTGGACCAACAACCATTTCTAGTTTTGGGTTTACCGATTGTGGCCCGGTCCACCAATGAAGGTTTTCTAAGCTAAAGAATGAAATGCAGCTAATTTAAGATGCATGAATCTGAAAGAAACTAAGGTAACCAAAAAGTAAAAAATGAACCATCCATGCTCTTATCAAGGGCCCAAGAAATAGTTCACACAAAGAAAAGACAAGAATATGAATAAATAATTGCAAACACAAAATTGTCTAACATTTAAAAAATAATTTATGGTTCCATTCCCACAAATTTAGACAAACATTCCCTGAATAGCAGAAATGAGAATGCATCCACCATACATAAGAATAGTATACAATATGAAGTACATCCTTACACAACCTGAGTGTCGAGAAAAAAACCAAAGGAATAGTCCACAATATGTCCAACATGAGAATCAAAGTTCCCGCAGGAGTACGATGAGTACGAGGATCTCTTTCCTGAGAGTTTTATAGAACTGAAAGGGATTAAGGGAGATTTATAAGAAATGAGGATCAAATTAAAACCAGATTATAATCCTGTCAAACACAGACTGTACCATATGAATCCATGAATCAAGGAGAAGTTTAAGATAGAGATTGATAGAATGTTAGCAGCTGGGCTGATTTTCCTTGTGGATGAGGCTGAGTGGATCAATCCTATTGTAATTCATATGAAGAAGGGTACTGATGATATAAGATTCTGTGTGGATTACAGAAGTTTGAACTCAACTTGTCTACATGACCCTTTTTCTGCTCCCTTTAGTGATGAAGTTCTTGATCAAGTAGCGGGCAATGAAGCTTATTATTTTATAGATGGATTGTCAGGTTATCATCAAGTTAGAATTGCAGAAATAAGAGAAAGAATAATTTCACTATAGAATGGGGTTCATTTGCTTATAATGTCATGCCCTTTGGCCTGAAGATGGATCCTATTGTTTTCTCCCAAATTTTAATTGTTGCCTTTCATGATTTTATTCACAAGTTCCTTGAAGTAGATATGGACAACTGGCCAATATATAGTTTAATGAAGGACCACATAGGTTTACTATGGCTAATATTTCACCATTATCGTCAATTACAAATCTTATTAAATCTGAAAAAAATGTGTTTTCTTTGTACTTTTGGAAATTTGTTGGGACACATTGTGCACGGAGAAGGAGTACTTGTAGATCCTGTGAAATTTGTGGTCATCCTCAATATTCCTCTCCCTATAACTGTCAAGCAATTACGATTCACTCTAGGTCATACATTCTATTATCATAGGTTTATTAGAATTTACACATGTATAATAACACCTTTAGAAAATTTACTAAATAAAGTTGAAGTGTTTCAATGGACACCAAACTACGATAAATCATTTGATATCTTGAAGGAAAATCTAAGTACTTCCCCTATTTTGACTTATCCCAACTAGCAGATTGAATTCCATGTACACATTGAAATTTGTGGAATTTATCTTGATGTTGTTCTTGCATAACTAGGGGAGGAGAACCTAGATCATCCTATTTACTTTTCCAACAGAAAATTTTCATAGGTCGAGCACAACTATACCACCACTGAAAGGGAAGGTTTAGCAATGGTCTATGTACTAAAAAAATTTAAACATTATTTTCTATGAAGCCATTTTAAATTCTTGATAGATAATTATACTTTGAAATACTTGGCTAACAAACCTATGCTGGAAGGAAGAATTTGCAGGTGGATCTTACTATTTCAGGAGTTTTCCTTTGAGTTCATTGTCAATCTTGAAAAATTAAATGTGGGTCTCAATCACCTATCTCTATTAGAATCAGGCGAGAGTGGCGGAGATATTGATGATCAACTCCTAGATGAATATATTTTTCAGATTGAAGTTGTTCCTAATTGTTATCACTGAAATTTCGTCCGCACATGGCGACAAGAACTCAGCATCATCAAAATGGGAATGAAGCCATTCATGGCATTTGATTAATTTCACAGCATTGCAAAAGGGTCAAAAACTATACAAAGTAACCAAAAATTGAAGGGCGCTTTACATAAGACAGGTGCGCACGCATATGCGCGTAACAGAAACGTACAAGGCATGCATGCGCGCACGATGCGCAACTGTTAGCGACAAAACCCGCGCACCTGATAAACGACGCATTTATTAGATTGGTCAGCCTCCCAACCACTTATGGAACTGCTCGCAACCTGATTTGACCATCAAATCTGAGCTGAATCCGCATGGTAGGCTGGTCAAATACCTAATTGAGCCCTAAAGAGCCCCTTTTCACACCTCAAAGGAGTTACATAATCACCCAATGCTATGCTATAAAAAGCCATGAAGAAACATCATTTTCTCAAGGAATTTCATGTAATGTTATGCTGCTTAGATTGTTTTAAGGACTCACTCCTTGACAATAACACATTAGCACCATTTCATTGAGCCATTCACCTCTCCATTGAGTGAATGTGCTTGGAGTTCTTTCACCATCATTCTCATTTTCTTATTGTAAGGAGAGAAAATTTGTGAGGGCCTCAAGAGCCTTCCTTTGGAGGAAGAAGGAACCACAGTTCCCTTTCTTCATTGTGCTTTGATTTCATCAATAGACCAGCTCAAAACATTGGTGATATTGGTCTTGTTGTGTTTGTTATTTGTTTTTTCATATGCTCATAGTTTTAGTTTGTTTTAGTTTAATTCTTGCTTATAGTTTTGTTTTTATTTCTCTAACCCTTTCCTCTGCAACTGTCATGCTCAGCAAGACCCAACTGGGCATGTAAGCACCCTTTATTTGCTCACCAAGTGATGAATTGGGTGCAAACAGATTGGCGACCATACTGGGGATGTAAGCACCCTTTATTTGCTCACCAAGTGACGAATTGGGTGAAAACAGATTGGCGACCATACTGGGGATAAGGTATCAATTCCTCCCTCATTTGGGTTTACTTTGCTTTCCTTTTGCTTTCATTGACTTGCAGGTGCACAAACCGGCCTCTGCCGACCTGCTAACCAGTCAATTCAAGGGAGAATTGAGAGAAATCCATCCGGATTTCCTCTCTTGGTCATTTGCCACAGGCGCACAGTTATTTCACCCCACAGTCGTGCATCAGGCGTGCAGGCGCTTTTATTGCATTTTGTCTCTGCGCGCATGCGCCTGTTCTATTGATTCGGAACACGCATCAACGCTCTGCGCGCGCCTGTATACACTAGAGGCCGCGCATCTGAACTAAATTTTACATTGTAAGGTCTTGGGATGTGGGGAAAGTCATTTTCCTTCTTAAGAATGATGATATGCATGCTCTAAATACTGCACCACTTAGTCCCCTCAACTTATAAATGGGATAGTCAAACAAACATAGGCACTTAGGTGGATAAAAATCATTTTCCCTTATTTTCTTTTTTCCACGTGGATGGCTTGCTTTGATTTATAATCTAAGTTGGACAATCATACTTAATCACACCTAATTCACATTTGGGACTAGAAATTGAAGTAACAATCTTGAGTATGCTCTTCTCTTGTGCCATCAAGCGATCTTGAGAACCGGAAAAGGATTGCGAAAACGATTTCATCTCCCTTAACAAAATTCAAAAACTTTTAGGAGAGGACAAAGGCCCTTTTGGGACCCCTCTTAGTTTCATTTTTCAAACATATCCTAAATTTGTAACGGGCCCATACATTCCCACATGTCACAAAAGTAGGATAGTGGTTGCAATTTTGCTTTCTTAGATAAAAAAACTAGGAGATTTTAAAGGTTGTAACGAGCCCACACATGCCCACATGTTCAATCTAGGATAGTTTCATGATTTGCTAGATTAACTCACACATAGGGAGTTAAAGGATAGTAACGGACCACATGTCCACATGCTAGTTTCCTAGGGCTTTT
>ML776681.1:1207901-1220755 GCA_009831015.1 Picea engelmannii | reverse complement strand
GCAATCGCACCTTGATTGGATTTTGTGTGGCTATTGGGAAGTATCGCCAGCTCTTTCGGGATATTGCCCCCTCTACCCCTCATTATAACCAATTGTTTCATCCTTCACTAGTGTCTCTTCCGGTGACTTCAGACCCCACTGTCGAGTACTATTGGAAGGCCCAGTGCTATTTGAGAGGAAGGACGTTACGTCTTCTAGGACACGAGCATTTGCTTTATTTTGATTCCCCCATGCGGACAAAACCCTCTTACCCACATATATGCTTCTTTTTCATTTATGTATGATGCACATCTGATTACAGTTTGACTTTGATATATATATTGTGTAAAACAATCACAACAAAGACTCTAGTTTCTATATTTCTCTCACCACTTGTTGCACACATTCACACAACTAGTCTGACATCATAGGGGAACCACAGAACCCCCGTCATTCATGACGCTTTCTCAACCTTCCTCCTATTTTAGGGGGAGTATCTCATCGTACCCGCTCATCGGTACCTCATTCACACACTCCTGTGAGTGCTACCATCTTAGGATCATCTTTGATTGGTTCTACCTTACTTGGGTCCACTTCCCAAGGTCATCCGTTCACTCGCTCTCTTTTGCACGGAAACGGGGGACCCACTTCCTCTAAAGAAGGGAGAACCAACCCACCTAGTCCCCATCAAGGGTCAGGTTCACAACACACTATGGCTAGAGATAACCCGCCCACCCCACTACAGATGCCATACTTGGCCTCTCTCAACATACCGAATCTCACCAAGCTTACCAATGACCCTATATTGCATGATGCCACATGGCCTGCAATGCCAACCAAACTTCCTTCAGACATACCAAAGTTTGAAGGAAAGGCAGGGGATGACCTCGCCAACCATGTCATGACCTTTCATCTATGGTGTTCTTCCAATAGCATTATGGATGATTCCGTCATACTGCGATTATTTCAATGCACACTCACTGGCACATCAGCCAAATGGTATGTTGAAGAAAAACCAGGGTCCCATATGACCTTTGAGTCCCTGGACAAAGCATTCTTAACTTTCTTCCAATTACCCATCCGCCATGAAAATGGTCTAGAACTACTGTCTAACTTCAAAGAAACCTCAACCACCCACATCGCTGATCACATTCATGAGTGGTGTAGGTGACGTAGTTTGTATAAAGAAGAAACCACCAAACAACAGTGTCTTGACTGGTTTCTTAGATCACTTGTCGCTCTCCTTGGTAAGGATGTAGCTTCCACCTTCCCACAATCTGAGGAAGAAGCCATCAGCAAGGCTCAACAATATGACCTCATTTATGCACAGTCAGGATACCTATACACAATACTTCCTGATCTTCCAAAACCTGTGCCATTTGGCCAAGTCAAACCCGGGATGTCTCACTCAGCAGACGGACTAATAGGTGCCACCACACACCATGGTCCACAGCCCCAACCGCCACCGATGCATGGAACACCTCAATACCCGCCGGCATATGGGGGCACTCCTTATTTCCCCCCACCCCCTTATCAACATCCATATCCTGTTGCTATACCTCCACCCATTAGTGGACCACCACCGGCACCCCCCATACATCCACATGTTCCCACAAACAGTGGTACTCCCTCAACATCAGCTTATAGAATTAGTGAAAACACGACGCCTTCCTATGTACCCTATGGATCGGTACCACCACAAAATCCATATTTCTCGTTTCTCGGTCCTCCACAACCCATGGTTCCCCCACATCCTCATGCGGGGGTAAATTTTGTTCAACCCTCTGCTGCTCAACAGTACCAAAATTTTGAACAATTGAACACAGCCAACCCTTCGAACAATACCAAGAAGAAAGGATGGAATAGGAATAACAACAACCCGGGTCAAAGCGGGAATCAACCCCCACAACATCAACCCACTGGGGGCAACCAGAACCAAGGGAACCAAAACCCACAAGGGAGAAATAATAACAACAAACGCCCAGGGAGAAATAATGTTAAAACCATCCACCCTTATGCTCTTTGTGGAATGTTCGGTCATTACACTCACCATTGCCCCCAGATCGCTAATTTCAAAAGGTTGAAAGACTATGGGAGCCTTCCCCCCTCCCCAGCACAACCTGCCCCTCAGCAGGCACAACAACAATACGTGCAACAACCCCCTCTCACAGTACTGCAGAATCCTATCCCACATCAAGGTGTGATAAACACCCAACAGGACACGCAGCATCCCCCACCTCAGGTGGGCCCATACCACAATCCCAACAATCCAGTAGAGAGAACAATTCTCTTCACCAGTGAGGAAGAAATTATTCTACAAACACGCAATCGTCAGTATCAGACACCAGCTGAGTCTACTCCTATCTCTTCTGAGACAAACCCGACACCAATGAGACCCCCGATGGTGATCCCTCACCCTTCCACTGAACCACCATTACGCATCCCTCTCATCCCCTTGCGCAGGAATGTCCACAACCCACAGGCAAGGGCCGCTCATAACTATAGCTTGGTAGATGACTTAGCACAATCCCCGGCTACCATGTCAGTTCTGGAAGTCCTCCAGACTTGTCCTACATAGCGGAAATCACTACTTTCCGCCTTGGGGGAAGTCGACCCTGCTGATACTCGACTCATCACCTTTGACCTTGATAGCGATGAACCTCGTCTTCCCACCTTGGTCGCTATTCAAATACCAGTAAAAATACGAAACATCACCGTCCATCAGTGTATCATCAATGAAGGAGCATCTACATGCATCATGTCCAAAATAGTATGGCAGAAACTTGGTTCCCCAGAACTCATAACCTCCGCCATCACATTACGAGCTTATGACGGATGACCATCATCTCCTGAAGGGCTCTTTCAAAATGTCCCCGTGGAACTAGGGGGAAAAACCATCCTCATTGACATTGAAGTTATCGATTCTCAACTCGATTACAATATCCTTTTTGGACGTAGCTACATGTATGCAATGAAGGTAGTGGCATCATCCGTCTTTAGGACAATCATGTTCCCCCACAACGGGAAGATTGTAACCGTCGACCAAGTCTCACATTATGAGCCTAATCCATCTGCCAATCTCGATAACATTCTTCCTCTCATCCATACCAACAAAGACGCATATCCACTTGTCGAGATGGGTCCGTGGATTTTCAAAGATCCATCCTTATTAGGGACATACCATGGAGCACCACCACTCCTCCCCCCTAATCAAGTCTGCGTCATCTCATCTGATGGAACTCATACGAAGGAGACACATCCTCCTCATGAGGCTTCAATCATTCATGACGTCTCAACAGTCGCAGCATCACTCCCACAGGAGCCTCCTGCGAACTCGTCGACCCCCACAGTCCACGAATCCACAACCCCTCAGGGGCCTAATCCTATCTGGGAGTCAGTTCCCCAACCCCTCACTCAAATTCCCTTCTTTTACCCCCCACCCAGTATAGAATCTTTCCAGGTAGCCACAACGCTCACACTACCCAATATGGTGTTAGCAATCCCAGTGTGGTATTTACATCCACCTGAGATGGTCCCTCGCCCACAGGAAGGCCTCCCCATGACGATTCCTGTCCTCACCCCCACTACCCCCATCTTCCCTACCCCCCCTGCTACAGCTGAGGGCAGGAGAAAGAAGAAGGAGCCCACAGCTCCACTTCCTCCGCGCATTCCACCACCTTGCACATTGTGTGAGAAAGAGGGTCACCAAACCAACAACTGCTCATCACTATTGGAATTACGGAATTTGATTCCAATCAATCAAACTCCCACAACACCCATCACTACTGCTAGTCCTGCTGCTACCACCCAACCTTCCAGTACTAAAGGGTTGAGGAACAAATTTGCGTGTGCTATCTGTTCCGAGTATGGCCATTACACTCATCATTGCCCAACACTACCACGTTTCCGGTAGACATTAGCTGCTGTACACCAGAACTTTCAGAATGACCCACGCCCTGCTACGTCCTCTTCAAACATCACTGACATTCGCTATGTCACTACGACAGTCAATGAGCGTATGATATTCCCTTGTTCTATCTGCGATTCATTAGCTCACTTTACATACCAGTGTCCCATAATCCTCGCATACAGGCAACGTCAATTGACCTTGCGTCACCAACTCGCAGCGGCAGTAATTAACCTTACCTCACCACTCGAGGATTTTTATGACATTTCACCTGAACCTGAGGCACTCCCAACGCCTCCTTGGTTCTTAGATAGCGTATCTGAGGATTTACCCTGTAACCAACCCAAGTCTCCTGCTCATTCCCCTACGAAGACTCTCCATCCTACAACCATGGGTACCCCTCAGTGCTTCAACATATGGTTCATGATGAGTGAACCCTCGTCATCTGCTCGTACCACTCCCCTTGCTTCCTCAGCAGGGGGAAATCACACTAGAGCTGAGATCACTCCTTACGACCCCTTATATTCCCGTTGTTTCCAATGTGACGAGGAAATACTAGAAGAGCTAAACTGCCCAGACTCTCCCTGGGATGCACTACATCATCGTGCCCTCTTCCTTCCACAGGAAGCCCTCATGCCTCCTAACCAAAACCCCCTTTATGCGGTCAAAACCAAAGATTTTATCCCATCCAGGCCTATCGATTGGTTCAACAATCCCATTCCTTCCCCTGACGCCTTTGAAGAAGGTAATCTGCCTAAAATTTCCCCCACCATCAAAATCGACATTTCCATTAAAGATGGCGTTGTCGACGAAATCATCATTGGAGCTGCGTGCACTCCTCAGGAAATCGCCGCATATAAAACCCTCTTCCAGGAATACAGGGATATTTTCTCCTGGTCATACACAGAGATGCCTGGCCTAGACCCATCTATTGTCGAGCATCGCATCGACACCTGGCCTAACATCACACCTGTTCTCCAGAAACAACGACCGCTACACCCAGCCAAAGCTGCGGCTATCAAAGCCGAGATAGACAAATTACGTACGGACGGATTTATTTATCCCATCGCTTACACTTCATGGGTTTCCAACCTTATACCCATTGACAAAAAATAGGGCACCATTCGCGTCTGCACAGATTTTAGCGATCTCAATAACGCATGTCTAAAAGACAACTTTCCAACACCTTTCATTGATCAAATTATCGACGACTGTGTCGACCACGAGGCTCTCTCCTTTATGGACGGATTCTCTGGCTATAACCAAATTCAAATCCACCCAGCCGATCAATATAAAACCGCATTCATTACCCCGTGGGGTACTTTCGCATATCGTGTCATGCATTTTGGCTTAAAAAATGCTGGCGCAACTTTCCAGCGGGCCATGACATACATCTTTCATGATCTGGCTGCAATCATCCTTGCCTACTTGGACAACCTCACAACTCGATCTAAGAAGCGCACCCAACACATCGATGATTTACGAATCATCTTTCAATGGTGTTGTCAGTATAACATTCACTTGAACCCCCTCAAGTGTGTGTTTTGTGTCACCGCAGGGCACCTCCTCGATTTTATCGTTTCCCAAAGCGGTATTACTGTGGACCCCCTCAAAGTCCAAGCTATCACCAAAATTCCACCTCCTCGAAATTTACGACAACTGCAGAGTCTACAGGGCAAAGCTAACTTTCTTAGACGCTTTGTTCCTGATTACGCCATAGGCGCACATGGTTTCCTCCGCTTACTTCGTCACGACATCCCCTTTCACTGGGATGACTATGCCCAATAGTCATTTGACGATCTCAAAGCAGCGCTTTCAAATGCACATTTAATTAGTGCACCTGACTATAATCGCGACTACATCCTCTACGTATTAGCATCAACTGTATCAGTAGTCAGTGTCCTCGTCCAGCTCGGAGATTAAAATCGTGAACACGTCATTTACTACGTTAGTAAGAACCTCTCAGGCCCACCCTTGAAGTACAAACATGAAGAGAAACTTTCTCTTGCTATTGTCCTCGCAGTCCAGAAACTGCGCCATTACATTCTGCTTCACACCACGAAGGTCGTCGCAGATTCAAACCCTATGCAATATCTGCTAAGCCGTTGAAAAGTTAACGACAAATTCTCTCGATGGATCGTTATCCTCCAGGAATACGACCTCGAGTTCTCAACACCCAAGAGAAAGAAGGCCCTCGTTCTTGCTGAACTTGTCATGACCCTTCCCTCTGACACCACCAGTCCCCCCGTCAACATCGACTTTCCTGACGAACATCTCTTTTGCATCTCCTCATATGATCCTTGGTATGGCGACCTCCTCGTCTACCTACGAACCCAAAATTTTGGTAACCATCTATCACGAGATGATCATCGACGTATTCACCATCAGGCCCCCCGCTATCTCCTCATCGGAGACATCCTATATCGGCGGGGCGTCGACACCATTCTTTGTCATTGCCTGACTATTAACGAGGCCAACCAAGTCTTAAATGACTGCCACAACGATGCTTGTGGGGGCCACCTTTCGGGTATATCCACGGCTCAGAAGATTGTCCGAGCTGGTTACTTTTGGCCTACCTTTTTCCATGATTGCATTCATGCCGTGAAACGATGTGAGCAATGTCATCTCTATGCCAACAAAGCCCGAACTCCCCCTGGTCTTCTTCACCCTGTCATTACCGCGGGCCCCTTTTGTAAATGGGGCATCAACTTCATGACTTGTAATCCCCCCTCCAACAATGGTCACAAATACATTGTTGTCGCGGTGGATTACTTCACCAAATGGGCCGAAGCTATGCCCACTTTCAACAACACCGCTGACACTGCAGTGCGTTTTTTCTTTAACCACGTCATATCCCGTTTTGGAGTACCACTCCAACTTGTTTCCAACCATGGGAAACACTTTGAGAATGAGATCTTCATTGAACTCTCATCTCGGTTAGGCTTCTCTCACGAGTTTGCCTCACCATATTACCCTCAGTCAAACGGATAGGTCGAGGCAGTGAACAAAGTCCTCAAGACCATGTTACAGCGCACGGTCAATAAACATAAAACCAATTGGCATCATATGTTATTTTCCGTGCTATGGGATTATCGAATGGCAGTAAAGACCTCTACAGGTTTCACGCCATTTCATTTAGGCCATGGGATCGAGGCAACTCTTCCCATCGAGTGCAAAATTCCCACCCTACGCATCGCAATTGAGCTATTACCTGACACTGCTCCAATGGAGCGGCACTTGCTGAACTTGGAGTCGCTGGATGAAGATCGTCGATCTTCATTACAGAACAACGAGGCAGCTAAAAAATGATCCAAAGCTACCTTTGATCACCATGTCAACCTTCATTCATTCCGCGAAGGCGACCTCGTCTTGGCCTATGATATTTCTCATGATACCTTCGGCCACGGCAAGTTCGAATCACTTTGGCATGGCCCTTACATCATCCAACATTGCCTCACCAAAGGCGCATACATCCTGGCCTCCCCCGAAGGTCTCTTACTCAAGGAACCCATCAATGGGTTATACCTCAAGAAATTTTATGCTTAAACGTAGTCAGACTACTTTAGGTTATTTCTTTTTCTAGTGTTTTTAATCTTTTTTCTCTCACTTCTCTCGTCTAAACTATCCTTTGTGCTATTGACAGATGCTTCCTCCACTAGCCTACCACATTGGGTACGCCGATGACGCTAGCCGTTGGACACAAAATCTCGCTTCGACGGCTTGGGCTTTATATACCCCCTCACATGAAATGCTACATTCAAGCGACATCTGTTTGGGCCCAGCAACCAAAAACCAAGCCAAATACACTGCGGTCATGGGCCTCCTGGCTGACGCCCAACGTCATCATATTCGTCACCTTAGCGTCTTCCTCGACTCACAACTAGTCGTTCTCCAGCTCAACAATGTTTATCGTGTACGCGATCCATGCCTCTTTCGCAAATGCCTACAGGTTAGACTATTGACTCGACATTTTGATTTCATTAGATTTAAACATATTCCAAGACAATTGAATCAAACAACAGATGAAATAGCTAAGATGGTGTTAGATTGGCATATATCACATCAAGCTACACATATATAAACATCTCATACATCCTGTCACAGCATATAGATAGAATCAACAACATCATCATCAACAACAAAAAACATATGTAAACAACATCATGACCTCAAAAAGATGTATACTCATATATATATATATATATATATATATATATATATATATATCAAGGCCTCTCCGGCCATCCGAATGTTTACATACAAAAATACATATGCCCGCAGGCCAGTGCCACCCCTCGGTACAAAATCGGCTCACTAGCCTATATACAAAACAAAAGGTATACAATAATACATCCCATCAGGGTGCCTCTATCGCACCCCCAGCTGCTCCTCCCTCAGGTGGAGGTGGTGGCCCACCCCCACCTGCCCTAGGCGGTCGTGGTGGAACACGTGCAGGACCCTCCTACCCTGGTGGCAGGCGTCCACTAGTCATCTCGGCGAGCACAGCTGCTCATCGCACTATACCCCGCCATGGTGGAGGTAACCCTATGCACTGCTCCACGAACCCCTTGTCCTGGATACGGATCCACATGCCCTCAGGCATGTCCTGTAACACCGTCTCAAGATGACGACGTATATCGTCAAATTCTACTCCAGCTGCCGCCGAAGGAGCGTGTGATGGCCCTGCACCGGGATCATCAAATCGACGCCTCCTCGCTGCCCTCTCGGGCTCTGCTGGACGTCCTGCGGCCTCATCCCGCCGACGCCTCTCTCCACGCGGAAGTCTCTCCGGCTCTCCCTGAACCGACGCTCTATATCACTCCACCTCACACCTGCGAGGTGCCACATCTGCACATGCACCAAACAACAAACAACAGATCGTATCAGTATCTATAAATCATACATATAGACTGATATCTCAAAAAAACATAACATAAATCAAAAGTTACAAATACACAACATACCTCGGTGGTCGAAAACCTCCCCAGGAGGCAACACCATGTCCAGGTCCCCCCGGAAGTCCGCCCCAGCATACGGGTACCAGAGTATGACCTGCGGCATCTGCCACCATATCTGCGCCGCCTGCACCGTGAAATAATGCCCACCTTCACCACCACTGTGGCGAACCAAAACTGATGACCACCGCCTCAAACGCGGCTCTCCTGCCCCTGGTGCCTCTAGTAGCACCCTTGGGCGCAGCATAAGCACCCTCTCCAAGAACTAGGCTACTAGGATCGATCCGAAAGAGAACTCTCCGGTACCTGTGGACCGACAACGGTCCAACTGCGTGATCATCCACGCGTGCAGTGTAAGCCCCCATGCGAAGTGCTCACTGCCCACCACCACCCTCTCCAGCACCAATAGCTGGCCACCACTAATCCGTTGGGTCGCAAGTGACCCATACACGTGAACAATCATCGCCGCTATGCAACGATGTGTCAGGGAATCCAGACCACTCACACTCACTACAGTCCCAGACATGTAGTTCTCGCCTGAGCAATATCGCTCGATGATCTCCCGCAGGTGTGTATCCCTCGGCAGCACAGGCTCTACCGGCAGCAGTGTTCCTCGGAAGGGGAGCCCAGTCAAAAAATAGATATCCTCCACCGCAGTGAAGGGGATCTACTCTCCTCGCATGAGGAAGTAGTGCAGCTCTGGAATCCACATCTGGAGCAGGAACTGCAGTAAATACTCCTATGCCCGTATCAACGGGCACTCAAAAAACTTTAGCAACCCACTAGTTGCTAAAGCTGCTCGAACCGCAGGCCCTGCATTGGCCACAGCATCTCGCAACTGCGACCAGTCTCGCTCATGCCACCGGACATCCATAGTCACTGCTAGCCACCTGCACACAACACAGAGTCCTATATCAGCTTATGCAACCATCCAATGCATAAAAAAGACTCCCTTTTTACCCTTCAACCTTGCCTCTTAGGCGCGGTTTTACCACCCACAGGCGCGCACACATGTGCACCTGTTCACTATACAGGCGCGCACGTATGTGCACCTGTTTTTCCCACAGGCACGCTTATGAGCACGCCTGTTCACCATACAGGCGCGAGCTAGGGTGCGCTTGTCAAACCCACAGGGGCGATTTGGTGCGCGCCTGTTCACCCCATAGGCGTGCACTAGTGCGCACCTGTCTACCTCACAGGCGTGCCCGTAGGGTGTGCCTTAAATTCCCCCTCACGTGCACCAATGCGCATTTATTCAGTGGACAGGCGCCCACGTATGCCCGTCTTCCACTGAATCGCCCGCGCATGTGGGCCCACAACCTACCAAAAAACCCCTCAAAATCCCTGTACTCCCCCCCCGTACCTACCCTGCCCAAAAATTGGAAACCTATTTCTATGCAGGATGATCAGACCACTAACCTGTGACTCGCAGACCATCGAGCGGATACCTCGTGCTCCCTGAAACTCCAAATCTCCTCTGCAATCTGCTCGTCCAGTCACTGTAGCAGCAGGTACAAATGAGGTGGCAATGTGGGCCCTACAACTATATATAGGCCTTTTTGCCAAACTTCCACTCAACATTCCGGGAGCCCAAAATGTCCATTTTTCAAACCGTCTTCAGCCACGGGATCAGAATCCCGCCGCCTACATCACGACCGTCCCTGGGTCACTTTTCGTCCTAGGCCCTTGGGGCGCCCTTTGTTCCATATCATGGTCAGGTATGCATGTGCATAGTCACATTTGTCAAATACATGCTCATATCTTTGATTCTCTTCAGATATAGTTCACTTTGGGTATTTGGTTGTTCTGTGCGCAGGTACTTGCTCATCGGTCACCGACATCATCCCTTCAGGTATATCTATTCAGCACTGGCATGTAGTCTCCCCCATGGTATTTAATTTCCATTTCCAGTCACACCCTCTGATATTTACCTTTAGGATCATCATCCCCGGCTCTGCAGTACTCACTCCTCCATTTGCATCATCGGTACTGTAACCCGGTAGCATTCTCACCCACATGAGTTGTCCCATTCATAGCACCGTTTATCACTTTCTGACACTCATGCTGTTCTTCATTACCCTTTAGGGATGGGAGTCCTGATAGTCTTTCATCATGTTGCAGATCAACCACATACTTTTTCTCCTCATTTTGCTAGCTTCCCATATGGACTCCCAGATCATCTCTTTATGGTTCTATTCTTTTTACCTACACCTCTGCAGGATCATGAACCCCCCCATTTCATCCACCCTCAGTTTGCCCATCTGCGAACCCATGTTCATTTCACCTACCTCATACAAAAACTCACCAATGGGTCCCCCCACCCTTCATCTGTTTTCCAGGAAATTTCTGCCCTCCCCGGGGCACTCATTTCACACTGGGGCACCCGTTTCTGTATTTGTACATTTTTCCCAAAATTATTCATTATTTATTGTACAAACACCTTTATTTTTAGTCATTTCATTTTTTGTCGTCACCGTTGGTGACTTGCTTCCTTTTTGGCCACACGCAACCCATGTCACCCTTGGTTGGAGCATTGCTTCTCATTTACCCTCGCCGACATCGTCCATATCTTCAGAGTACTTCACAGGTCACTTGCCTCCATCCTCTGAATTTTTTCACCTTGTCCCGCCTCTGGCACAACTTATCCTCGGTCTTGGCGTCCCCCTGACACTCGACCTTGTCACACGGTTGCGACCACGCATTATATCATACACCCTCCAACCAAGGGCAGTCTTGAGTCTTCCCACTTCTTGACTTCGTCTATGTACCTCTGCCACTTTCTCACCTCAGTAGATTCCGCGAAGCCCTTTTTCTTCTGGGAGTCGCATCCCCCTTTTGTCGACATCAGCACAATTTTCCAGAAGGGCGACAATATCTTGATTCTCATTTTCCATTCAATGAGAGATCTCGGACGACACAAGGTGAAACATCATTACTCCCTGCTGTCGTTGGCCCCCATAACATTCGACGCCAACACTTTCTCATGTTACGGTGGGTCTTACTTTGGGACTATTGCAGTTATTATTATCATTTTCCGAAGACCTATGAACTTGGTTGGGCCCTCAATGCCCGCATCATCGTCGCTGCTTGTTACCGCGATCATTGCCTATTGTTCAGAGTATGTTCCTTTGCAGAAATTGTCTTCTTCCTTTATCATTACCGCCCCCGAGGGTGCTGCAGTTGTCTACACCAACAATTCAGTCATCTTTTTTCAGAGTTACATAACACGAGCATGGGGCATGCCCGCCTCGTTTGTATATAGTTGTATATTTTTACGTACCTTCTAGAAGGTCGGGTTCTACCAATTCCTTCCTTCTCCAAAGGATTGCTCTACACGGTCCCACTCTTGCTCTCTCTTACCACAACATTCTCAGTAAAAGAAACATTGATGGATTTCGGCTATACGTATGCTCCTAACCTTATCCATCAGGGGGCATCTGTTATCACTGAAATTTAGTCTGCACATGGCGACAAGAACTCAACATCATCAAAACGGGAATGAAGCCATTCATGGCATTGGATTAATTTCACAGCATTGCAAAAGGGTCAAAAACTATACAAAGTAACCAAAAATTGAAGGGCGCTTTACAGAAGGCAGGTGCGCGTGCATATGCGCGTAACAAAAACGTACAAGGAGCGCATGCGCGCACGATGCGCAACTATTAGCGACAAAACCCGTGCACCTGCTAAACAACGCATTTATTAGATTGGTCGGACTCCCAACCACTTATGGACCAGCTCCCAACCTGATTTGACCATCAAATCTTAGCTGAATCTGCATGGTAGGATGGTCAAAGACCTAATTGAGCCCTAAAGAGCCCCTTTTCACACCTCAAAGGAGTTACATAATCACCCAATTCTATGCTATAAAAAGCCATGAAGAAACATCATTTTCTCAAGGAATTTCATGTAATGTTATGCTCCTTAGATTGTTTTAAGGACTCACTCCTTGACAATAACACATTAGCACCATTTCATTGAGCCATTCACCTCTCCATTGAGTGAATGTGCTT
>ML776681.1:1170037-1207851 GCA_009831015.1 Picea engelmannii | reverse complement strand
TGTGCTTGGAGTTCTTTCACCATCATTCTCATTTTCTTATTGTAAGGAGAGCAAGTTTGTGAGGGCCTCAAGAGCCTTCCTTTGGAGGAAGAAGGAACCACAATTCCCTTTCTTCATTGTGCTTTGATTTCATCAATAGACCATCTCAAAACATTGGTGATATTGGTCTTGTTGTCTTTGTTATTTTTTTTTCCATATGTTCATACTTTTAGTTTGTTTTAGTTTAATTCTTGCTTATAGTTTTGTTTTTATTTCTCTAACCCTTTCCTCTACAGCTGTCATGCTCAACAAGACCCAACTGGGCATGTAAGCACCCTTTATTTGCTCACCAAGTGACGAATTGGGTGCAAACACTAATTACCTTTCAGACATTGCATTATTTATCACCACTAGTACTATGCCTGATCGGTATATCACAACTCAGAAGAATCACCTAGTGGTTCGTGCCTCATACTATTAGTTGATCATAGGTCATTTGTATAAGTTGGGATTGGAAAATATCCTTCGACGATGCATACCTGATCATGAAATAATGGATATGTTATGAGAATGTCACACTGGAGTTGTGGGAGGTCACGTTGGAAGCAAGGATACTATATAATTTTTTTTATAGGCATGCCTATGGTGTCCAAGTGTGTTCAAAGATTCCAAGGATTACGCTAGGGCATGTGATGTTTGTCAAAGGGTTGGTAAACCATCACATAAGGATGGGTTTCCATTACATCTTGTTTGGGATCTGAAATAATTTGAGAAATGGGCAGTTGAATTCATAGGGCCAATCAATCCACTAGACAAACACTCAAAAGCAAGGTATATCATCACTGCCACCAACTATCTGACCCGCTGGGTCGAAGTAGAACTAGTCGAAGATTTCACTACAAATACTGCAACCAGGTTTATTTTTGAGAAAATCATCACTCAATTTGGATGCCCTCATATTTTGAGCTATGTTCAAGGTGCACATTTCATCAGTGATAATTTATCCACTCTCACACGTGAGTTATTAATTCAAAATCATAAAAGTAGCCCATAGCATCCATAAGAAAATGGTACAGTCAAAGAATTTAACAAGGTTTTTGAGAGAGGGTTAACCAAGGTATGTTGTGCAAATAGATATGACTAGGATGAAATAGTCCCTATACTATTATGGGTTTACAGGGCTACTACAAAGAAACTGAATAAGTATACTTCACTCTATCTAGTTTATGGAAGATAAGATATAGTCCCCACTGAGTTAATCACTCCAAGATTATATATTGCACACGTCACTCACATGACAAATGATGAATCAATTGTAGAATGGGTCACAGAGTTGTTGGAATTGGATGAAGCTTGATTTTTGATCGATTTTCATCAAACAATGGAGAATGATCGATATAAATCTTGGCATGATAGGAACATTAAGACCAATATTTTTATGTAGGGTGATCAAGTTTTGTTGTAAGACAATAAGTATCAAAAGCATCTAGGGAAAATACAAATGCATTGGCTTGGAACTTTTATAGTAGTAGAAATATATGAGTTGAGAGTTGTCAGGCTCACACAACTCGATGGAATTATTCATCAAGGATGGGTGAATAGCACACACATGAATCCCTACGTTTCTGCTCATTAATATGAAATCCATAGAACCTATATCATGAGGAGTGCATGACATAGGTAGGTTTTCATTTTGTTTTGATGTTTCCCTTTTTTAGAAAAATAGGATCACGGAGAGATAAAATAAAACAAATGAAGAAATAAAACACATAAGATACACAATACAATAGAGACACAGATATATGTGGTTCACCCAGTGTGGGCTATGCCCACCAGAGAAATTTCCAGGTCCTTCCTTTATTATTATCCAGCAAAGGAAGGGATACAACCTACAACAAACTTGTTGTATCTTCCTCTTATTTCTCTCAATGTCTCCTCTCTCATAATACAATATTCACAATGATCCATAGTTGCAATACATTTCCCTCATCAAAGAGGGTTGTCTTCTAGGGCCAAGAACCCTAACATAACTTCTACTATCCGAACCCTCACCGAGGCCCATTTTCCCCCAAAACCCGTAGAGGGGGTAACCCTCCTGTATACTCCCTTGTGTGGAGGAGTGTGCATTCTTCTGGGGTGTAAAAGTTTCATGCGGTATAAACACGGCTGAAAACAAATACCTATGAATCAAGAAGATAATCAAGCTCCAAAACCAACACCCTTCCCATCAATAAAGTAGTGATATGTTCCATCGTCACTCGACCATGTGTTTAGTTGTCATTGTCAGTTCGTCCATCCCTGATCACACATTTTTTTTTGAGGAGGTCTGTGTCAAATATTTTGGTATTTAGTTTTTTCCAAATTCGAAATCCCTCCCACATCATTGTCACATTGTTCGGTACATGCCATTGGTACCTTTTTGGTTGTCATCCCATCATCACAAGTTAGAGTTATTTAAATCCCAACAATTGTAAGCACCTTTCTAGTTCTAGATCGAAGTTATGGGTTCTCTCTATAGAAAAGTAGATAAAACTTGGATGATGGACATTGAACTTGGCCTAATAGTTTCAAAACAATCCTCTTTATCTATCCTTCACCTCAATGGTGGTGGAGGTGGCTCCAAATTAACTGGAGGCATGCCCTGAAGCCTACGCGAACGTCGGATCTGTCAGATCTGTTGATATTCCACCTTGTGAAATTATCAACCGACACTCTAAGGTAAATATAGCGACAAAAACAAAGAACACACTAAAAATTACCTAAAGGAAAATCAAACAATAAATAGAATGGAAGGAAGAACAATTACACAAATCAACACTAGAGAAACTTACCGGTGCAAGTGTAACTCAAACACGGAAACACCCTCCAGGTATACTATGAAAAGTATGATCTGATGTTTGCCTTAGGTACTGTGGTATACCCCCATAGTCACCTGTGTAATTCCATACAAAAAGGAAACCAGGTTTCCATCTCACAATCAGTAACAAGACAGGTACAGTCGACAGTCGGGCTGATCGTAATGAGCACGATAGAAAAGTCCAAAGCCTTTCAAGGGTTCTGAAGGAAAATGTCCTGGAAGAAAACTGAGGATCCAAAATGGATTCAAGGTCCATGAAGCTATGTAGTCAAATGTGATCAACAAATGTCCCAAGAATGACCCTCAATATATGATCCCCACTATGCTTGGTCTGACTTTGGAGGGGTTATCTCCTCTACCTTTCCTCACATGAACTCATGTTTATCCCCTATGTTAGAGGGGGGTTGTAATACCCTTGTTTCTCCTTTTTTTTAAATATAACTATGACTGGCCAAGAGACTATGGTGAACTAAATATGTGTGAATGTTTGATTTGATGAACCTTTGTATAAAAGGGTCAATGTATGCATTTTTTTTTATTAATAGAAATTGGATATGTGTTGCACAAATGTTGAAGGGGGGGAGTTTTCCAAGATAGACCATGGATGATACGAGAGAGGTGGTGAGGGAAACCAAGAATGGTTGAGATGATCCTCACCAAACTAGTATTTACTGGGTGTAATTTCTCAATAGTCCTCTGACCCAGAAATGAATTCCCATTCAAGCTGGTAATTGGAAGGCCATCCTCAAGAGTTAATGATGAGATGGGGCAGGGTACCCATATGTAAGGATTTTGGTCTTGACCAAAAATTGAGGATTCAGAACCATGCAACCTTACCGAGGAAGGAAAGAAAGGAGGTAATTCAGGGGGATAGAGTGAGATATATAAGGAAGAAGAGTAGAGAAACTTTATCTAGAAGAGAAGATAACATGTTTTTCAACTCTAGAGTTGAGAGAAAAGATGAGAAGCAAGCTCATTTTTGGCTATAAGAAGACATAGGAATGGTCTCTCTACAAGATAATAAATGATGCTGATGAGTGATTGAGGAAGTGCTCGTGCAGACCACCTTACTTGGAGTAGAGAAAACCAGTTGCCAATTTCCTATGGGAGGAGGAGTGTAACCTCTGTCCCTGACATTCATGGATCAAGGAGAAGGAATATCTTTCAGAGCATCATGGTCTATCTCAGGGGTGGCCAGTGTTAAATCTGCCATGAGTGACTGTGCCTAGGGTTGGGAGGAAACAAACACCCCTTTCAACATTTTCTTCACATTTTCCTGTTCTAATAAGTATTTTCATACTCTATGTAATATATTGGATGTGATGATTGAATGTCTTTGTTTATGGCTAAGTATTGCAGTATTTGAATAGTTATTAGAAATGCTCATTTGCTTCTATAAACTGCTATATTTACATGGTATTTGATTTACCTCAGTTTAGCCATTAGAGAGTTATGGGATGTGAATCCGTAGGAGAGTCGGGGTAGGATTAACTAATACATCTAAGTCTTGCTGACCCTTTGAGTTTACCTTAGCAGGAATGTCAAGTTCAACTCTATGGGAGAAGGGAATTTCCTTCAGACTATCCACCCATGTGACCGAGGGCTCATATCCATGGCCTTAATAAACTCTCAAATAAGAGCTGAGTGTAGCCCGAAATCCAAATATGATCCCATATGTCCCAGGGTATGAAACCCCTTGTGAATCCCAAAAGGAGTGAAGCTACTTTGGCTTTGGGACTTTGGGACTTATGATTCCATAATCCTCGAAAACAACCGAAGGCTGGAGTCACGAATTTCATGAGGGTCGTAGATTTGGGAATATGGCGAAGATTTCTCTCAGTCGTTAGATCAGACTTAGGAGGGGGTAGCATTCAGTACTTCATAGAAAATCCAACCACGGGAGAATAGGGGTGGTCTAGCACCAAAACTCCCAAATACCATAGTCGCAAAGTTAATATGGATTGTTGTGAATAGAATGATCCATGTCCACAAATCAACGACTATCTGAAAGTTTGGGTATTCAGTGGTATAGGGACGCACAAGTTCCCTAGAGCTCTGCAAGCCAGAGTAAATCTTGTTCGTGAATTCTAGGTACACGTGGCGATGGATTGGGCATGGTTCATAGATTTGGAGCTCCGAAGAGAAAGCTGGAAGATACATGCCAAAATAATGAATTCTGAACTTATGAAGTGACGTGGACCGTCGATCCTCAGGTCCTTTGGGATCCCTCTCAACCGTTGATCTAAGAACTCCATTGAGGACCCCTCTTAACTGCCTAACCAATTAGGAATGCGTTGTGGAGCGACACATGGCCCTCTCTTGTCCCCTGTCGAATGTTGTCCGTTGGAATAGAGCCGTTGGATGAAAGGCTACGTGGAAAGAGATCCTATACTCTGGAGACTTGGTACTCCGGAGGAACTTAGCCAATAGTTTGCAAGGTGTGAAAACTCCCGAAGTTGTGAATGATGAAGTGAATCTCAATAGTTGATAGGTAGAGGACATGTGGCGCTAGATCCAAGAGTCCAGAGACTTGGATCTTTGAGGGATTCACTATGTGAGGAGTTGGTAAGATCTGAAGCCTGGAGTTGAAAAGAGACGAGAGTCGTGTATCTATATATCCATGTGGAAAGGCCTCGACCATGAAATTTGAAGGAAGATAGAAGGCCGTATGTCTAGGGCTGATGTGGCACACTAACATCATCCTCAGTGACATGGACCTCCAGCTAAGATGCCATGTGTCATTGAGATATGGACGATTCATATACCCCTTATTCCTATTAGAGAATGACACATGTCACACCCTAATGAGGACACGTGTCACCCCTGACCCTCATTGTGTGCCAGCCTCTGGTTCATGCCCACTTGGCCAACGTGGTTGGTCATATGACCAGGACTCCGAGAGTCTAGGAATTCAAGAGCTCGAAGGATTTCATGTGTAGTGTAGTAGAGGGATGATCAATGTCGATCGATGAATGAAAAAAAAGGTAGAGCATCTATTGTTAATCTCCAAATGTCAAAACGTTCAACACTGATCATCGAACGGTGAAACGTTCGACATCGATCACCGAAAATACAGAACGTCGGTTGCCGATTTGTCGAACACCAAATGATGAAAAAGGGACTTTCAACATAAAACACTAAATGATGATCACCGAATTGCCAAGGCCATGTGGAGAGTTTTCGAGACTTCAGGGAGTAGGCATGTAGTAAGAAAGGGGATGTTCAACGCTAAACATCGAAGACCCCAATTAATAATGCTCAGATAACTTTAGGATTTTGTATCTTGCAAACCAGAGCTCAAATTTTAGTGTGGTGGAGACCGTTAGAAAGATTGTGGCAAGCATTAGCCAATGGATATCCCAAAATTAGGATTTGAGATAGTTAGGAAAAACAAAATTTGATGCCACATCCCTAGAAAGGGTATTTAGGGGTTAGGTGTGTTACAAATTGGTATCATAGCATGGAAACAACACTTGGACTACTTGGGCTCATGCACGAGTCACATAAAATATTATTAGATAAATTTATAGGGTAACACCCTACCTTACCCCCTTCTATAAGAAACTTTTCTGAACCTTTACTGAAGAGAGGAACATAACCTTCTATTGTTGATAGATGCATACCTACACTGTATGTTTCTAATGTTTCCAAATAAAGAAGCTAACTTCACTTTGCAATCATATGTTTTGTTCATGAATTGGTAGATTATTAACTAACATAAAATGTTTTGTCAACACTCAAGAAGTCAGTGAACAATGAGAAAAATACAACATAAGGAATGGTGACACACCATGAGTTGGGGGAGAGATCCCACAATAGAGAGGAAGAACATGATGAAAGGAGGGCAATGGAAACCCCACCAGATTTGGACAAAACTGTAAGAATCCTCATGGAATAATTACAGGGTTATAAGGATGAAAATGGAAGGATGATAAAGGAGAAGGAATAGCAGACTCAAATTAATGCAGTCCTACTACAAAGTCTATCAGATATACAAAGGAAACTACAACATGGTCCAGTTTCCAGTCATGTGGACATGCATCATACTATTAAAACTCCAAGTCTACCTGAGATACAAAATCATGGTCTGGAAAGTGTCCACACTAGGAGAGCACCTCAAGGAAGGCCCAACATGGAGCCAAGAGACACTCACCGGAATGTCTCTCCGAGGACACTAAAAACTCCAAGGAATCTTCTAGAGGAAAAACTAGTTCCCAGTATCAGACGAGAGGAAAGAAGAGGAAACATTCCAAGAGTCATGACCCTGAAGAGTTCAAGAAATCCAAACCACCCACCTTCGATGGAGATATTAAGAAGGGGGGAGAAGCAAAAGTTTGGATACTGGTCCTGAAGAAGTACTTTAGAGTCCATGACTACTCTAACAACTTAAAGGCTCGAATAATCATTTTCAACCTGAATGGGACAACTTCCATTTAGTGGGAGGACCTTGAAAATATGAAAGAAATCCATGAAAAGTACTTGTCATGGAAACAATTTGAGAAATACTTCAAGAAGAAAGTATCTTTCTAAAAAGTACTTTGATGGGAAGACCAAGGAGTTCTATGTACTCAAGCTGGGATAACTCACCATAGATGAGTGTATCAACAAATTTTTATTGCTGATGAGGTATGTGCCCTACATAAAGGATGAAAAAGTAAAGATGCATTGATTTATTATTGGATTACCTTAGTCCTACCGGGACAAAAATGAGTTTGATGAGCCAAATACTTTAGAAGATACTATTCAGAAAACAAGGTATTTCTATGAGCAATTCAAGAATAAGACAAAACCCCATGAAGACTAGAAGAATAAAAAACAATTCGGTATTCAAGAAGAAGGGGTTTAAATCCTTGATATTTAAGAACCATGGGAAGAGCTATAGGATGAGACTTCCTACCAGAAGTGTGTATCAGAAAATTTTTCCATCCCAAAGTGGAAATAAACCATTCGAAGTAGTTCCAAGTAAGATTGACAACACAAAGAGAGAACCCTTGAAATGTTGGGGTTGTGGAGAGGAACATACGCTGAGGGATTGCTCGCATAGACAAGAGAGTAATAAGAGGGTCTACAATATCCAAGAGGATACCATAGTCAATGATGTGGCTAGGAGCATGCCACAAATTTATGCAGCCTTGGATAATAGACAAGCTGACCACCAAGATTCAGTGGTGGAGATGGAAGGTACAATTTCTAGCCATCATGTTTCCATTTTAATTGACCCTGGTTCTAATTTGAGTTATGTTTCCCCTCAAACTATTGAGAAATGTAAATTGCAACAATTTAAACATGTTAAATCATGGTTGGTACAACTAGCCACTGGAACCAAAAGAAAAATAACAAAGTTCATACCATCATGCCAATTCGTTATAAGTGGGTTGCTCACCCAAGAGAACCTAAACATACTTCCTTTAGGATCTTATGACCTACTAATTGGCATGGACTGGTTGGCTTCCCACAAAACAAAGTTGGACTATTACATTAAAACTTTGGAGTGTGAAAATGAAGAAGGAAGAACGATAACCCTATAAGGGATTCAAAAGCCTGTCTAAGTGAGACAAATATCAACCCTTTGAGTGAAGAAGTATTGCAGAAAGGGATGTCCCTTGTATGCGATACAAGTGATCAACTCTGTTGAGAACAAAAAAAACTAGCCTAGAGGACCATCCCATATTAAGAGAATATAGACATGTATTCCCAGAAGAGGGGCCAGGTCTACCTCCAAGAAGGGATATTGAATTTTCAATAAAACTTGTACCAAGAGCGGTGCCAATGTCTAGAAAACCCTATAGAATGAGTACACCAGATCTAGTTGAGCTCAAAATACAACTGAAGGAGATGTGGGACAAAGGCTACATTTGACCTAGTTTGTCTCCATGGCGAGCTCTATCCTTGTTTGTGAAAAATAAAGATGACACACTCATATTGTGCATAGATTATAGACAACTCAATAAGATGACTATCAAGAATAAGTATCCCTCACCAAGGATCGATGACTTGTTTTACTAATTAAGGGGTGCTACGATATTATCCAAGATTGAATTGAGGTATGGATACCATCAGGTCCGAATTAGAGATGAAGACATCCAAAAGAAAGACTTTAGGACAAGATATGGTCATTATGAATTTGTGGTGGTGCCATTTGGGCTTACCAATGCACCAAACACTTTTATGTTCTTAACGAATAAGGTATTCAGAAATTTATTGTATAGGTTTGTCTTGGTTTTCATTGATGATATCTTAATCTATTCCAATAATAGGGAAGAACATGAATAACATATCAAGGTAGTACTCCAAGAACTAAGACAAAATCAACTCTATGCTAAGCTTAGTAAGTGTGACTTTTTCCAGAAAAAAAGTCTATTACATAGGCCATGCTATTTCTAAGGAAGGAGTGGTAGTAGATCCTGACAAGATTAAATCCATCATGGATTGGCCTAACCCAAAGGATGTATCTGATATCAGATCCTTTATGGGCCTACCAGGATACTATAGGAGGTTCATAAAATGATTCTCCAAGATTCGTTTCCCTATCACCTCCCTTCAGAAAAAAGGGGGTTAAATTCATTTGGACATCAAAATGTGAAGAAATATTTCAAGAGATAAAAAACTTCCTAACAAATGCGGCTGTACTGAATATTATAGACCCAACCAAGGACTTCATTGTGTGTACGGATGCCTGCAAGGAAGGGCTTGGAGGAGTCCTTATGCAATAAGGACATGTGATTTGCTATGAATCCAAACAATTGAATGAGCATGAAGTCAATTATGTGACCCACGATATGGAATTGGATGCCATAGTGCATTCATTAAAAATGTGGAGGCATTACCTCTTAGGTAGAATATATGTACTTATGATAGACCATAGTGGGTTGAGGTATTTGTTTGACCAACGAAAACTCAATGTGAGACAAGATAGGTGGATGGATCTCCTTAGTGATTTTGATTTTGAAATCAAACACATCAAAGGAACTAAGAATAGGGTGGTTGATGCCCTTAGTATAAGTATGAAAGTGGTTCACTTGGAATCTGTAAGCGGCAATGAATCGAACATCAGAGAGAGAGTCAAAAGTGCATAAGAAACAAATGTTTTTTTCAAGACCGTGACATCATACCTAAAGCAAGAGCCCACAGGGATGAAGTACGAAGGCTATCAAATGATTAATGATGGTCTGTTGACTTACAAGGGAATATTGCATATTCCAAATTGTGACGACTTGAAGAGGTTCATAATGGATGAACTACACAAAAGACCATATACTGGTCATCTTGTTTATGTTAAAATGATCACGGCCACTAGGAAACTATTTTATTGGCTTGGAATGAAAAATGACATTCTCGTTACTTAATTAAGTGCCTAGAATGTTAGCAAGTCAAGGTAGAGCACTAAAACCCAACAGGGTTGTTGCAGCCCCTACCAATTCCTGAATGGAAATGGGAGACCATCTCCATGGATTTCATCACATGATTACCAAGAACAACCAAAAAGAACAATGCTTCTCACTGGTAGTTGTGGAGAAATTGAGCAAGGATTCTCACTTCATACTTGTCAAGTCAATTTGCAAGGAAATAAATATTGCCAACATTTTCATGAAAGAGATATTTAGACTGCATGGAATGCCTATGGAAATTATATCTGATAGAGATGCAAAATTTACTTCAAACTTTTGCAAATCTCTGTTTGAGGGTTTTGAAACAAAATTGATATTTAGTACAACCTGTTTCCCTCAAACTAATGAGAATACAGAGAGGTTAAACCATGTGTTAGAAGACATGTTGAGGATGCATGTAGTGCATCAATCCAATAAGTGGGAGGACTACCTACTGCTGGTAGAATATCCCTACAACAATGGTTATCAAGAGTCATTAAAAATGAGCCCTTTTGAAGCCTTCCATGGAAGACAATGCAACATTCCAATCAGCTGGAACAATGCATTAGATCGAGTTACAATCGAGCCAGATATGATAAAGGAAATGGAATGGCAAGTAATTCAGATCAGGAAAAATCTAATGATAGCCCAGGATAGACAAAAGAGCTAAGCAAACATTAAAATGACTCTTAGATATTTCAAAGCAGGGGATCATGTGTATCTTCGAGTTAGACCCAGGAAAATATCTTTGAGTATGGGAGCTTGTGCCAAACTGACACCTCAGTATTGTGGACCCTTTGAAGTTTTGGATAGAGTGGGACCAGTAGCCTATCAGATGACACTTCCTCCCATAGTGAAGGAACATGATGTTTTCCATGTTTCTTTATTAAAGAAGTATGTACATGATTCTAATCATATTATTGACTGGTCTATGATTCAGGTGGAACCCGAGGGAGAATTATTTCCAGAACCTCAATGCATAATAAATAGGAAGGAAACCCTACCCAGGAACAAAACCATTGCACAGTTCAAGGTGCAGGGAAAACACTTTGGCCCATATGAGGCTACATGCGAAATGGAGGATGCCATGAAACAAACATATCCATTTTTATTTACTTCTATACATACAGAGGACGTCGAAAGATATAACATCGAGGACGATGTTCCTTTAAGGGGGGGGATTGTAATACACATATTTCCCCCAGTTTGTAAATATAAATATGACTGGACAAGAGACTATGGCGGACTAAATATGTGTTAATGTTTTATTTGATGAACCTTTATATAAAAGGGTCAATGAATGATCTTTCTATTATTAATAGAAATTGGATATGTTTTGCACAACTGGTGAAGGGGGGGGGGGTTTCTAAGGTAGACCATGGATGCTATGAGAGAGGTGGTGAGGGAAACCAAGAATTTTTGAGATGACCCTCACCAAACTAATACCTACTACGTGTAATTTCTCAACAATCCTTTGACCCAGAAATGAATTCCCAGTCAGGATGGTAGTTGGAAGGCCATCCTCAAGAGTTAATGAGGAGATGGGGTAGGGTACCCAACTGTAAGGCTTTCGTGCCTGACCATGAATTGGGGATTCATACCCATGAAAACTTGTTGAGGAAGGAAATAAATGAGGTAATTCAGGGGGACATAGGGAGATCTGTAAGGAAGAAGAGTAGAGAAAACAATCTCCGGAAGAGAAGAAAGCATGTTTTTTTACTCTGGAGTTGAGAGAAAAGATGAGAAGCAATATCATTTTGGGTTGTAAGAATCTATGGGCAGGGTTTCACTACAAGATGATAAACGAGGCTGACGAGTGACTAAGGAATTTCTCGTGCATACCTCCTTTCTTGGAGTATAGAAAACCAGTTGCCAATTTCCTATGGGAGGAGGAGAGTAACCTTGGTCCCTCATTGTCGTGGTGTAAGGAGAAAGAATCTCTCTTAGAGCATCATGGTCTAGATTGGGGGTGGCCAGTGGTAAATCCATCAGGAGTGATTGTGCCTATGGTTGGGAGGAAATAAGCACCCCTTTCAACAGTCTCTTCACATTTTCCTATTCTGATAAGTATTTTCATACTCTGTGTAATATATTGGATGCAATGATTGAATTATTGTGTTTATGGTTAAGTATTGCAGTATTTGAACAATTATTAGAAATGCTCATTTTCTTCTATAAACTGCTATATTTACATGGTCTTTGATTGACCTCATTTTAGTTGTTAGAGAGTAATGGGATGTGAATCCCTAGGAGAGTCGGGGTAAGATTAATTGAGACGTCTAAGTCCTACTGACACTTTGAGTTTACCTTTGTGGGAATGCCAAGTTCAAATCTGTGGGAGAAGGGAGTTTCCTTCAGACTATCCACCCATGTGATTGAGGGCTCATATTCATGGCCTTAATAAAGTCTCAACTAAGAGCTGGGTGTAGCTCGGAATCCAAATATGATCCCATATCACCCAGGGTTGGAAACCCCTTGCTAAGACCAAACGTAGTGAAGCTAATTTTTATTTGGGACTTCAGGACTTATGATTCCACAATCCTTGAAAACAACCGAAGGCCAGAGTCACAAATTTTGTGAGGGTCGTAGATCTAGGAATCAGGTGGAGATCTTTCTCAGCCATTAGATCCAACTTAGGAAGGGGTAGCGTTAATTACTTCAGCAAAAATTTTACTTCAGGAGAATAGGGGTGGTCTAGTGCTGAAAATCTCGAATTCCAGAGTCACAAGTTAATATGGACCAATGAAAATAGATGGACACATGTCCACAAATCAATGACTACTTGAAAGTTTAGGTATTCAATAGTATAGGGACACATGAGTTTCCCAGGAGCTTTGCAAGCTGTAGTAAATCCTGATCGTGAATGCTAGGTACATGTGGTGATGGATCGAACATGGTTTAGATATTCAGAGCTCCAGAGAGGAAGCTGGAAGATACACGCTGAAATCTCGAATGCCAAAATTATGAAGTGACGTGGACCGTCGATCCTCGGATCCCATTGAAATTTCTAGTCTTCATGACCAAAAATATTCAAACTATCACCACAAAACTGTTGTTGAGTTGTTTCTTCCATAGGTTGATGAGAGTGTTCTTTTAACTAGAAAATACTTGAAATGACTCTTTTGAGAGAGATAACAATAATATAATATTTGGAAAATCATGTTTTAATGCAACTTAATGGAAAATCTCCTCAATCCCTTCGCTTATTAATGAAAATATTTAAAAAACGTCATGATCAATTATTAGCATTAAACCATACTAAATGTGTATTGGGAAAAGCATGAAGATGGTGGAGAGGAACAAAAGCAATTTGAATTTGGGAACTTTTGTGGCCCCACCAACCCAAGAACCAACGAACCCGCAGTTGCGAGGGACCGAAAATAGGCTAAGTGTTGCACCGTGGTCGGTCGGACTTGGACACAAGAGAAATGAAATACTTAGGAGCTCGATACTCATGAAAAGACTATCATTCATAATGTAGATCCTGGTTCTTTGGGTAGAAAATGGATATCGTGGAACTTAGAATATGAAATCTTGAACCTATGAACCCATAGTTGCAAAAATGATTAATTACATTATAACAAGGCAGTCGGTTGGACTTGTTATTTGGGAACATGGATGGAGGTGAAGACCTGTGAGTTTTCCAACCCATGAACCCACTGATTTTTGAAATGTGACTAAGTATGGTACCTAGAAAGGGAAAATAGAAGGGATAAGATAACATTGGAATGAGGGTAGGTATAGAAGAGGGAAAAGAAATGGATAAAATGAAGTTGGGAAAATGGAAAGGGGAGGTAAATTTCGGGAGCGAGAATTGATCTCAACAAATGGCTCCAACTATGGGATCATAACCCCCTATGGGTTGTAAAGAATCCAAAATATTTAAGACCAGGAGATTTTGTCCATTGGGATATGGACTCAAAGGTAAGAATATACAAACTAAAAAATAAATTTATGTATAAGGAAAATGAGAAAATTTTAGGTGAAGAAACCTTTCAAATGTTGCTTGTTGATAGGAAACCTTAATATTTTACCCTTCATATCTTGGAGAATATATGAATTAAAACCCATGATCTTTTCGACGATGTATGGTCCAATCCAGAGTTCTTCAAATTTGGTGTGCATCGATGGTTTCTCCTTGGCTTTGTTCTAGAGTAACACCGGTTCTACCTTCTAAAAATTCTTTATAGTTGGACTCTAGTCAAAATTTATTTTGACACTTTGTTGTCTCTAGGAAGTTCGATTCAGGGATTTACTTCATTCTTCCTCCAATTTCAACAACTGATTGATCCTATGGATAGGTGAATTGTCTTATGCATCTTTTGTATTAACCACAAAATTCAAGCCATTGAGTTTGAGGATGATTGACATTTTTTATTCTTTCCCATAAACCAATTTATACAGGGACATCCCAGTTCTATCTTTTGGAGTTGTTCTTCTTTCCCATAATGCATCATTTAATTTCAAATGCCAATTCCTTTGGTTATTGTCAATAGTTTTCTTCAATATCTGAATCAATTTCTTATTTGTGGATTTTGCAAGACCATTCCCTTGTGGATAATAGTTTGATGATTTCCCCATAATAATTCCATATTCTCCACATAATTCTGTAAATTTTGAACCATTGAATATCAAACCATTATCAATGATAAATTTATCTGGGACACTGAATCTTAACAAAATATTATCTTTAAGGAACTTAATTAACTCTTTAGAATCATCCCTTTTTAATGCCACTACCTCTGGCCACTTCGTAAAATAATCTGTAGAGTTTAGAATATAAAGATGTCCTTTGCCTGAATTTGTATTTATTGGCCTGACGACATCAAGTCCCCATTGGGAGAATGTTTTTTCTATAGTTATAGTCTATAACGACATTGCAGATTTCTTCATTTTCACTAGAAAATGCTAGCATTATACACACTTCCTTATTGTGGTATACGAGTCTCTGAAAATTGATGGCCAATAAAATCCAACTCTTATTATCTTATGGGCAGTGGCCATAGATGAAAAATTTACACCACATACCCCTTCATGGAATTCCCTTGTTAGTTCTCGGGCTTTGTTTTCATCAACACATATCAGTGATATACCATCACAGTTCCTTCTGAACATTATATCAAAAATCAACACATATTGATTGGACTTCATCTTCAATGTTATCCTCTCTTTAGGGTTCATGGTGACATGAAACTTCCTGGACCTCAAATAGAATCCAATGTCCCCATACCATTCTGGATCGACCAATGGTTTTCCTACTAAAATTGAAATTATTCCATCCATAGAGTCACTATTTGCGATGAGCTTACATAAACCTTGTCCTTTGACAACCTTTAAAGGTTTAATTTCAATATCATATTATTGGATCTTCGCCAGCCAGTCAACCCATTTTCTTTCTCTTAATTGTTGATTCAAAATAATATTCACTAGTGAATATGGAACATAAGCAATGACATGAGAATTTAGTATGTACGTTTGAAAGTGCGCCACTGCTTTCACAAGAGCCCATGATTGATTTTCCAGTTCTGAATACCTCAATTCATTATCATGAAGGTTTTTTCTCATGAAACTGATTGGGAGTTCTTCACCCTTGCTATTCCTCTAAGTAAGAACAGATGAAACAACTATTTCTCTAGTGAACGAATAGATGATGAAATCCATTTGAAAATATGGGCTAATGAGGACTGGAGATGTGGTGATTGATATTTTGATATTGTTAAAATCTTCTTGAGTATCTTTTTTCCATTCAAACCTTTGCTCTTTTTTCAACAATAAATTGATCGACTTCATAATACTTGCATAATCATGAACAAACCGTTGCACACAATTGATCTTTCTGAGAAACAATTGCACTCCTTTATTAGATGATGGGGGGTTGAGTTCATTTATTTATTTAACTCTTTCTATATCTATATAAATCCCTTCCTTACACACAATATGACCCGATAGTTTTCTTGAGTTACATCGAAAAAACATTTCTTTGGGTTCAAAGAAACACCATATAATATGCATCTATCAAAAAAAATTCTCAAGTGATGGATATGATCACCCCTTATTTTTGAATGCACTATCAAGTCATCTTGATAATATTCCATGAATTTTCTTATCAACCCACTAAATGAATGATCCATGGCCCTCTGAAATGTGGCTCCATCATTCTTTAGACCAAAGGGAATCCTAGCATATGCATATGTCTTCCAAGGTCTTATGAATGATGTCTTTGCTCTGTCTTCCTCAACAACAAAGACTTGATTCTATCAAGAAAAAACATCCAACATGGACATGCAATATGATCCCGTGACTTGCTGGAGGAGAAAATCAATTTTAGGTAAAGGATAATTATCTTTTATTCTTGCTTTGTTAAGATCCCTAAAATCTACACACATTCATATTTCCCTAGTCTTCTTTCTTACTATCACAGGGTTTGAAATCCAGTCATAATGTCTAATGGGATATATTATTCTGTCCTTATTTAATTTATTCAATTCAATGTTTACCAAAGGTTTCAATTTGGGGTTCATCATTCTTATTTTTTGCTTGAACGGATTTGCTTCTTCTATCAAAGGAATGATATGTTGGAATATTGTTTTATCATAAGATTTTAAGTCATCATAACTCCATGTGAACACATCAAGGTATTCTTTAAACAATGAAATATATTGACCAACTTATTCAATGGTACAATTAACTCCCAAGTTGACATATTTTGGGGAATTGTTAGTTCCAATATTAACCTTTCTTATTTGTTTCACCTTTCGAATTGAAATTTCTTCCAGGAGATTCTTAGAATGATCATATTTCATAAAAGGAGTCTCATATTGAATACAATCTTTCGGGAAAACAGACATGTGATTGTCATCATAATCATCATCGTTCAAAAAAAAAAATTCCAACTGTTCATAATTCTCAAACACTTGCAAATACTCCAGGTTATCAGGTACAGAAGGCCGTGTTAGCACATAGGATGTATATGTCTTGATGATATGAGATTATCCATCATGATAAGGATAATGGTCCTTCTGAGTCGCACTTTTTTTCTTCTTCATTATGTTATTGACATGTCACACCTCTAGTATGTACTTCAGTTTCCTTTTTGTCATTATTCATTTTCACAAGTGTCAAGTCAAAACAAGTATGTGTGTTGCCAACTAACTAGGAGAGTTCGCAACGTACTCCATGTACATTTTTCTTTCATTTCTAATCATTACTCTAAAGGATATTTTCAAAAGGAATTTTATGGTTATCAATGCTTGCAATTTAACCATTTTTCAGGGATTATGTTACTGAAATTAACAATATCCTTGGAGTTTGTGATTCATCTTAAAATTGGCACTGCATACTCACCCAGACAAAGGCACTACGAACTGCTGAAGAGGAGGGTTGGAGGTTAGAATACTTGCAAACACCCTTGTGAAAACTCAAAGAGACCAGCATCAAACTCAGGGCCATCAGGTACTCTATAAGATTTTGTGTACTATTTGAAGGTCAAGAAATGGGTTTGGCTACTTGATTTTCCTTTGGCACTATGAACTGGTTGACAGGGGCACTGCAAACTCATTTACTTTAGTAGATACTTATAAATATTTGATCATAACTCCAAAACGATGATGTGGGTTTTTCTGACATTTTTTTTGGAGGAGCATGATAATGGCATTGACTTGTTGACCAAATTTCATCCTGACCCAGTTTGACATTCGAGAGATATAATTAAAACACTAGTGCACTGTAAACTGGCGTTGCAACCTCTCTAGTTTTCATAGTTGATAGATATTCTCCTTTTTTGGAGGTTTCCACCTATCAAGGAGGGTTTGAATAAATTCTCACAAATAATTTAGATGCTAAGGGACATATGCACGTAATATTTAGCTCCATTAAGACCTCATGCAATGAGTTAGAATTTGTTTTATTAATGACTTCCAGCAACTTCCTGAAAATTAGTAGTTTGTTGGATTTTTGTCTGTTTGACTATTGCCAACTATCTCCAAGTCCTAGAATCCAATGAAAGATATGGGATTCGACATCCTAATCATTTTTTGGATGCCATTTTCTATTAAATGAAGGAGGGAGCATTTGGAAGGGGGTTGGATTCATGATCCAAGAGAGGAGAAAGCTTGAGCAGTTTTAGTTGTTGATTTGTAAGCATGAGGGCCTATTGTTATGTAAACATCTTTTCCATTTGAGATTCATGATATATGTGTTATTAGTTTGTAACTTGATCTAGCTTTTCATTCCTTTTATATCTTCTTGCTTATGTAAAATGCAGACTATGAGGCTCATGGTTGCCTTTGATTAATGGATTCTTGAGTAGCAAAAGATTTGTTGTGTCTTGCCTATTAGTCACTGTTTTACTTAAGTACCTTTCATTCATTTTTCCAGAGAGGATCCTTTCCTAATGAATTTTCTGCTTTTTGTCTTCTTCTTCATTCTTATATCCATCCTTATATATCTTTTATCTGGTACACAGATTGATTGCCTTAGATTTGCAGATTGTTCATGAATCCATGCCTAGCGGTGTAACTCACTGATCTATAATCACTTTTCTTCCTTTTATTTTCTCACTGCCTTCATATTGATCCTACCACTTTCTTTCCAGGTTCGACCAAGCATATTTGAGGGGGCTTGTATTGCATATTTTACAATTCTTTTTTTTGGGATCTATGATACTTTTAGCAAATAAAGATCGGTTTTTCCTCCATTTCTTATTTCTTCTGTGCATTGATATTGTTTTGAGTAATGGAGTTTCTTATGTGTTTGTTTCATGAGGTGATTGAGTGAAGGATTTATTCTTTGCATTAGTAGTACACGTGTTATTAATACACAAAAATTTACTGTTTATTTTACTGTCATAGATGTCTGAAGTGTTTATGATTGAGATAAGTCACAACCTCTTCTTCCACATCCATTTATCCAATTGATTATCTGGTCTTGTTTTCTTTGAAGCCTTTTTTTAACCAAGAGTATGGTCTTGAGAGTCATATGAATGCAAGTTTTGATTATATTAGGGTTTGTTCCAACATTGTTAGAAAGTTTTACCTATAAAATCTAGAATTCTTTGTATGTTACCAAGCTCACCTGATCTATAGTCTATGGTGACTCTTGGAGTGATTACATTTTTGGCGCCACTGCCGGGGACAGAAGTGAAGAAATCTTCCCTGGGAGAATGACATAGATCCAACTCTTGATGGTAGACAAGAGAGGGACACAAAATTTGACTGTAATCATCTACCCGATGACTCCACAATAAAAGACTCCACTGGAGGAAGGATACCGCTAAAAGAAAGATGAAAATATGAAAGGGGATGACCAGGTATCATCTCATTAGTTTTCTCCATGAAATTTTGTTATTTTTCATCAGTTCATTCCTATCTTTCCCTTTACATATAAAAAGGATTATCCTTTGCTTTGTCTATTCGAATGACCATAAGCCTTCATTTGTATATCCATATTTGGAAGAAGAAAGTATGCATTCTTCTTGTGTTATAGATGTTGATCTTGTCTCTTCACCTCAACTTATTGAGAAAGATGAAGTTCATATATGAATCCTTTCTGAACATGCTCAGCCTTGTAACCATAAGGATGATCAAATTGATCTGTTACCTTCTCATATCTTATCACCTACTACCATCACTACTGAGCCTTGCAATCAGTTTTTTAAACCTCATTTTCAACCTACTGTTGTTCAAACTAGAATCAGAGAGAAAATGTTTAAACCTTTAAGGATTCCATCTCATCTTCATCCTTATCCTCTTAACTTCTTTCAATATCTTCCTCATTTTTTCGGAGAATATCATATCACCGCTGAGAAGCATTTGGGAGTTTTTGAGAACATTGTCGATCAGTTTGAGATAGTACATGAAGATGTTACCATGAGGTTTTTTTCCAAATACTTGTTTGGGGATGTTTCTTTGTGGATTAAGGGTTTGGGATCTAATTCCATTAGTTCTTGGAATGAGTTATATTATGCATTTTCAAAGTATTGGGGTGAGAATAAATCATTTGATCAATACCTGGCTGATTTTAATGTTTTGAGGAGAGGGGAGGAAGAATCTATGACTACCTTTAACAAGAAGTTTTACAGTATTTATCATAGCATTCCATTGGATATCTGACCTTTTGAAGATGCAACTATAGTTTATTACATAACAACTCAACATCCAAATATTGTCCTTCTCATGAGAGAAAGGAAATCTTCTTCATTAAGACAATTGTTTGAGGATGTTGAAGAAGTTGAGGAAAACATTCAATCTTGAAAAAGGATTCGAGATCAGGATTATCTTGAAGATCTGCATCCATAGGAAAAGAAAGAGGAATGTAAGTGTGATTCATATTTGGGACAACATTTGGCAGTTTTTCCATATTTTTCTATGGATTAGGATATAGATCATACTGGTGTTCATTTTTCAAATCATTTTGAGCATGCAATAAAATATGACTGTATAGATAATTATATATTTATAGCCAATCTTAATCATAATATTTTATCTCCTACTATACAATTATCATATGGTCATTATTCTGAAGAGGAGAGTTTTTCTCTTGATGATCAAGAGCTGCTCTTGAAAGAACAAGAAGGTTATATCTTTTCCATAAAAGGGGAATGTATGCATTGGAAGTCATCTTATCTGAATCGACATGTTTTTGATCTTGGTTTTGAGCATCCAGTAGCATCTTTATTGGAGTCATATCTTTCAAATTCTTTGAAGATTTTAGAGTTCATAATTTCACCGACACTTGTGGGTGAGTATGATTCTCTGAAGGATTTTCTATATTTTTTGTTATATTTATGTTATTATCAATTAATCAGTGGAACATATGGGATGTTTCCAGTCATGAAGTTACTTGAATGCTTGTTGTGGAAATTTTCATTTACTTGAGAAAATCGGAGATCTGGATAGAGTAGGGTAGCATAGGTAATAAGCTCACTTCCTGAGCATTTTTGTTTCTTCAAGTTTGCACAGTGTGATCAGTTTTGCAATATGAGGTTTGTTTGCAACAGGTTTATTAGTTTGCTTGAATAAGTGGTAGATTTTGGTAGTGTTACAGAGGTTGGTTGTACAAATGGCCCCATAGCCCAATGAATAAGGAATGATCATCCTTCTTTTGTAGAACAGGTTGATTGTGGCACATCATAGACATAGTATAGGTTGCATAGATAAAATGAATAAGGCATCTGGTCTACAAATATTCTTGGATCCTCAGAGGGAGGTCTCCATCCCCTGTGGAGCCAGATGTTAGCACATAGGATGTATAGGTGTTGATGACATGATATTATCCATCATGATAAGGATAATGGTCCTTATGAGTCACACTTTTGATTTTCTTCATTATGTTGTTGACATGTCGCACCTCCATTATGTACTTGAGTTTCCTTTTTGTCATTATATATTTTCACAAGTGCCAATAAAAAAAAGTATGTTTGCTTCCAAATCACTGGGAGAGTTCACAACATACTCCAAGTACATTTTGATTTCATTTCTAATCATTGATCTAAAGGATCTTTTTAAAAGGGATTTTACAGTTATCAACACCTGAAATTTAACCATTTTTCAGTGATTATGTTACCAAAATTAACAACATCCTTGAATTTCATGATTCATCTTAAAATTGGCGCTGAAAACTCACCCAGAAAAAGGCGTTGTGAACTGCTGAAGAGGAGGGCTGGAGGTTAGGCTACTTGCAAACACCCTTATGCAAATTCAAAGATACCAACATCAAACTTAGGGCCATCAGTTACTCTATGATATTTTGTGTCCTATTTGAAGATCAATAAAGGGGTTTGGATGCTTGATTTTCCTTTGGCGATGTGAACTAGCACAAGCACTGCGAACTGATTGACAGGGCTGCTACAAACTCATTTTATGTAGTAGTTTCTTAAAAATATTTGATCATAAATCCAAAATGGTGATGTGGTTTTTTGTGAATATTTTTGTGGAGGAGCATGATAATGGCATTGTCTTGTTGACCAAATTTCATCTTGACCTAGTTTGGCATTCAAGAGATATAATTAAAACACCAGTGCACTCCAAACCGACGTTGCAAACTCTTTGTTTTGCATAGTTGATGGATATTCTCCTTGTTTGGAGGTTTCCACCTGTCAAGGAGGGTTCAAATGAATTCTCATAGATCATTTAGATGCTAAGGGACACGTGCACCTAATATTTAGCTCCATTAAGACCTCATGTAGTGAGTTGGAAACAAATTTATTACTAACTTCCAACAACTTCCTGAAAATTAGCAGTTTGTTTTATTTTTGTCTCTTTGATTGTTGCCACCTATCTCCAAGGCCTAGAATCCAATGAAAGATATGGGATTCGACCTCTGAAGAATTATTTGGATGTTATTTTCTATTAAAGGAAGGAGGGAGCTCTTGGAATGGGGTTGGATTCATGATCGAAGAAAGGGGAAAGCTTGAGAATATTTAGCTATTGATTTGTAATCCCGAGGGACTATTTTTATGTAAACATATTTTCCATTTGAGATTCATGATATATGTGTTATCAGTTTGTAACTTGCTCTATCTTTTCATTCCTTTTATATATTATTTCTTATGTAAAATGCACACTATGAGGATCATGGTTGCCTTTTATTAATGGATTCTTGAGTAGTAGAAGATCACTATTAGTCACTATTTTACTTAAGTACCTTTCATTCATTTTTCCAGAGAGGATCCTTTCCTAGTGAATTTTCTGCTTTTTTTCTTCTTCTTCATTCTTCTATCCATCCTTATATATCTTTTATTTGGTACACATATTGATTTCCTTAGATTTATAGATTGTTCGTGACTCCATGCCCAACGGTGTAACTCACTGATTTATAATAAATTTTCTTCCTTTTATTTTCTCACTTCCTTCATGATGATCCTAACACTTTCTTTCCAGGTTTGACCAAGCATAATCGAGGGGGATTGTATTGCATATTCTACAATTCCTTTTTTTTGGATCTATGATACTTTAAGCAAATAAAGACCATTTTTTCCTCCATTTCTTATTTCTTCTGTGCATTGATATTTTTATGAGTAACTGAGTTTCTTATGAGATTGTTTCATGAGGTGATTGAGTGAAGGATTTACTCTTTGCATTAGTGTTACAAGTGTTATTAATACATAGAAATTTACTACTGATTTTACCATCATAGATGCCTGAAGCATTTATAATTGAGATAATGGTCTCTTCTTCCACATCCATTTATCCAATTGATTATCTGGTCTTGTTTCCTTTGAAACCATTTTTTTTTACCGAGAGTATGGTCTTGAGAGTCATATGAATGTATTTTTTGATTATCTTAGGGTTTGCTCCACCATTATTAGAAAGTTTTACCTATAAAAACTAGAATTCTTTGTATGTTACCAAGCTCACCCAATCTACAGTCTAGGGTGAATCTTGGAATACTAACAGTTCGAAATACTCTTTCTACTTGAAAATATGTTTTTCTTTGTATATCATCTGGGTTTGACAACGAGGCCTCCAAATCCAATGAATCTACCTTCTAATTCTTGTCCCTTGGAATAAAATAAATGTTGAAAGAGTTGAAAGATTCAATCAATTCGTTAATTCTTTTGAAATATAATTTGAGTCTTTCTTTCTTGATTTTATACCTCTGGGTGACTTGATTAATTACCAACTCAGATTCTCCAATCACAATTAGTTTTTATATTTTCATTTATTGTGCGAGAATCATCCCTTGAATCAAATCTTCATATTCTAATTCATTATTAGTACATGAAAATTAAATTCTGATAGCATGTGGATGCATAATATTTCCTAGACCTACAAGGACAATTCCAACACCGCTTCTAGACCTTGAACAAGATCCATCGAATGACATCCTCCAATAACCTTCAAATGGATTCTCTTGATTCTCTGTGTCTTGGATTTTTTCTAGGCTTTCATTATGTTCCATGTCTAGGATAGCATAATTTCAAATCCCAGCATCTATATAATCTTCCATTAATTAATTATCCTTTATTTTGAAGGAGAAGGGTTTCCTGGGTTCATGTGGCACCTTAATCATTGCTCCTTCTTTTCTTGGCAACATCATGCAACTTCCATCGTTCATTACATATCCTCTAATCATGGATGACCAATATATTCCCAGAACAACTCCATATGTCAGAGGAAGGTCTACCACAATAATGTTGAAAACTGTAATAATATGGGGGGCCTCTATGATCCAAGCATAAAGTCCTTGATTTCTCCATAAATTGGCACTTTTCTAGAATCATTTGCATATATACTTTCACTAGTCTCGTAATATTTGTTACAGTTCATGCCCAATGCCTCCATGACCACTAGTGGCATAATATTATTGGTGCACCATTTTTAAATAAACAATTATGAAGTGTGACATCATGATTTTCAATTGAAATATAAAAGGGAGGAATTTTACCTCTCAGATTGGCGGTTGATTGGTTCTGGCTTTCTTTCCGACTAGTAACAACACCTTATTTTTCAAACGGATCATCCAATAATCTCAAATTGTTTTCCCTTTGTTGGGGAATCTCCACCACTTCTGTAAAAGGCAGAGTTATCCTTAATTTACTTAAGTCCTCTACAACATTGTATGTCATCTAAGTGGAGTTTAACATCAGGTGTTACTTCTTATTTCCAATGCTATACGTCGTTTTCTCATTTGGTCTTTTCTCATATGTTTTGTATTTATCTTTTTGGTTTTATTTTTCAGAATAATTCTTATTCTTGGATCTATTTACAAATACTCTTGTTTGAGCGACGTTTTCTTGTGGTTTGGGGTCATTGTATCCTTTTTCAAATATATTCATGGACGCCTTGCATTTGTCCATTTGTACAATCTCATAACTTTCATAAGGTAAACAATATTTCTCTTGATCAACCATTTTATCATCATATACATCATCCATAAAAATTGCATTGGGAGTCGGATTCCTGGTAAACCTAGGTCTTTGCGTATTATCCATGTTTTCAAACCTCACTATGTTTTCTTGGTTAGGGTTCCTTATTTTTTCTGGGACCGACATCCTCGGATTTGCTACATAATTATCCCCCCTTCTTATTTTGGTTATCTCGTTCTACATTTTCTTGATAGTTGTATTCATTTGTGTGATCTCAATTCTTTGCTTGGTTTCTTTTTTCGCAACAGGGTCTACCTTCACATTTGGTATGGTTCCCTTGAAAAATCCTCCTCCAATTGTTTGATTTTGGGTCAGTCATGGCTTGAATTATTCGTTCTTTCTTGAAATGGAGGCTCCTTTATTATCAATACTTAATCATCCTAGTTGTATTTGCATTTTTCCCAATATGATGTCGAGGTTGACACCCGTTTCAATCATAATTTCTTCCATCTCGGTGGCTTTAGTCATTGCTTCCTCTAAGGTATCCATATGGTATGTTCTGATAACATATTTCACATTCGAGGGAATTACATTCTTATAACAACCAAGTATGACTAGGTCATTAGGTATTTTATCTTCTGGAATCTTACGCAAGGTTTTATTGAACCTGAGATTAAAATCCCATATTCTTTCATTCTTCCTCAAAAAAATCTAGGTGAAATCAGTGAGAAGGGTATGCTAAGCAATTGGAGGGGTGAACATAGTCAGGAACATGGATTCAAGGTCATTAAATGAGTTAATTGATCTACTGGGTAATTTCATATACCATTCATATGCTCTTCCTGATAAGGTTTGCAGAAATAACCTTACCATGGCATCATCATACTCAACATGATGAAAATCACAAACATCAAGAAATAAGTGAAGGTGCCTCTTTGCATCCATTTTTTTGTTTCCAGAAAATTCCTTCAAGGAAACCTTAGGGAGAACAGGGAGGTCATGTTGCTCGCCTAGAAGATTCAAATGGGAATATCTTATTATTCTTTGATTTTATTGATTTCTTGCAGGACCTCTTCCACCTCCTTGTCTCTCCTCATGAGGTTCTTCTCATGGTTGTTCATTTATTTATTCCATATCCAGAGAGTTTCCAGGAATATGATTTTCACTTCTCAGAATACAAATTTTCTTTCTTTTACTTCTGGTAATGGGTCCTTTGTATTTGTCCAGCTTCAATCTCGACCTTTTCTTTGTGCTTCTCTAGCTATCCTTTGGTTTCTTCGGTCTTTTCGCTTGTCTCTCCTTTGTCTCCAAAGGCTTCTTCTCGGTCTAATATCTGCCATGACCTTTCTAATTCTTCTCGGGTATTTGTTTTCATTATTACCATATTATACAATTGATGTAAGATGATTCATTGATTTCTCAATCCAATTTCTAGGTGGGGTTGATCATTCTAGGGAAAAGTCATGTATCTTTCAAAAAAAATGCTAAGACCAGATTTCAAATTTCAGTTCATTCCCCAGTATGGTCGCTAAAAATGTTGACTCTTGAATCTGTTAGGACCAAAATGAAAACCTCACAAGGATGTCAATCCACCTTCATTTTTATAGAGGTGGTACTCTTTATTTTAATATTTTCTTATGACTCTAAGTATTTAGAATATGGGACTTTGCAGAAGTCCGTCGTGGTAATCAAAGAAATATAAAGATTGCAATAAAAGTAAAAGGGAAGATGTTTTGTTTTCTTTTTAAAGAAAGTTCATGATAAATGACCATGAACCACACACTTCACACATTTAAAGAAAATAAGCAAAATTTCCTCGCATTCATCATAGTTAAAGTAAATATTTATGATCACATAAAAATAAAAAAGAAGATGATCCACATGCATAAGAGAAATTTAACAGAGTGGACACATGGGAATCTCAAGTAAATATAATGATAGATCAATATCAAATACTTTATATTCAAAACTCAAAATTAGAAAGAAGAATCAAAACTGATCTCCAAATAGATCTCATGAAATTTCTAAAAAATATATAGTCTGTTACATATTCTTTTAAATTTAAAATGTGTTTGTCCTAAGGACTAGGATTGGGGCTCCTACGGACCATAAAGAAAATATACAAAAGAATTAATATTGTAGAAGGAGGATGGTGGGTGGTAAAAGAACAAAAATACCTGGAAAGAAGAAAAAGAGAAGTTATTAGACTTTGGTTAAACCTTTCTAATAAAAGAAGCAAAGTAACTGGATGAAGGAACTCATAAAGAAAGAAAGATGTGATCGACATAAACTTACTATGATGGTCTCTTGTATATTCACTTTCTTTCTGTTGTCCTTTCATTGTCTTCATTAACGACTACAAGAACCGTCTCAACTATTTCTTTCCCCTCATTAGTCAATTTGTCAATTGCTTTCTTGAACCATTCTTCAATATAATTTTTCATTGTGCCACATTTATCTCATGATGGATTTTGATGTTGAATATTTCTCCCTCCAAGTCTCTAAAATCAAGGGAAATACCATGTACCACTTCCTCAATATCTTGGTTTGCCATGGAGTAGTCCACTAGCCAATTTTCTATGTCATTTTCATCATAATCAAGTATACCATAAAAAATTTCAACTGATAATCCTTTAAATATCTCAACTTGTTCGTAAAAATGTTACTTTGTTAGGAACATTGAGTTGAGAATTAGTTTGGGGTATCGAACTTCATTAGTAACTATGGCTAGGTCTATCTCTGTGATCCTCTTGAATAGCTCTTCCCTCTTTGATATAGCTTGGCTACATGCTTGAACAATATTATTTAAATTTTTAATCTTTTCTTTCCAGCACATGTTCAACTATTTTATCCGAATTGGGGAGGGAAAATCCTCCTCTCTTCTCCTTAGTTCTATAATGTCAGAGAATTTGTTTCCAAATGGTAATACATCATCAATGTAAAAACCTTCTTTGTTTTTTAGGTCATTTTTAAATACTCATGGAAGGCGTTCGCCCTCGAGCCAAAAGAAACAATGTTTTTTGAAATATCCCATGCTTCTCTGATCAATGCCATTCTCTTTTTAATAATTCTTTCTACATAGTTCTTGGCTGATGTAAGTAGGATTGAATATCCTTTCAATTTAACAATGGGTGTGGTGGGTATGACTATTGACAAAGGACTAGAAAGAAGTGGAAGAGGCATTAAGGTGTCTTCAAATTCCTTTATCCTTTATTTCAACTTCATGTTTTCTGCTTCTAGACCACTAATGGAGTCATCCAGAGCATCCTCAGTTGCTCTGTGAATTTTATAAATATGGGAAGTTCGCATATATTTTATGTAAACCTATGAACGATATTTTCCTTTCTTATTCTTCATATCACCTTTTTCAATAATCAATTTCTTGGATTCCCTGTCGAAGAAGACGCTCTGGAAAGAAAATGACTCTTCTTCATTGAAGGTCTCATTCTCAATGATCTCTAATCATGAATTTTGGTGGGCCAAATTTCCTGGTTGATCAATGGTTGGAAACATTTTCTTGATATCCACCTCGAGCTCCATGTCTTCAAGAGAGAATCTTTTGATGCCATTTTCTATTCAATGGTCTTATTCTTCTTGCACAATGTTCTTCCTCTTCTTTCTCAAAGGGAGCTTTTCTGAGCTCTCAATTTTACCGGAGGGGCGATTCTTTTCTCCTCTATCGTTGGAACAACTGTTGGTAAATTTCATTGTTGGGTAGGTCGTTGGAGCATTGCTCCAAGATTTGGTGGTTTTATGAGTAACAACTGGAGATTGGGTGCTCTTCTCACTGGGACCCTTTCCTTTTTTCTTGTGAAGCTCGTTAGTACTAAGTATTGTTTCCAGGTCACTAGCATTGTGTGTCGGAGCGCCTAAGTTTTTGTCTTCTTCTTCACTCAAAATAGTATGGATGAATCAATTGTTGAATCCTACTGACAACATATGCTCCATGAAGATTTTTTTAGGTTAAAACTCATTTATCCTTTTAGCATATTCCATATTTTCATTGTGGAAGTGATTTGAAAATTCATCAATGTTTTTTATATTCTTGAATATGAAGTCTCCAATTTTCTAAGGCAAGGGTATGAATTTTTTTTTTTCATTTCTCATGGAAAAATTGCAGCCATAAATTATATTTCCTTACCACTTCTGTAATGAAAATTTTATCAGATACATGGTATGAAAGAAAAGAGGTATTTTCCTTGGAAAAAAAGATCCTGATAACACTTTGATTTTCCATTTGCTCTAACTCCCCCTTTTTCTCCAAGAATTCATTTTCTTGATCTGATATCCTGGGGGTATTTTTACCAAACAACAATCCTTTGAAAACTGAAATGAAATCATTTTAAACTTCGTAAAAATGCAGGGAAGTCTCATGTCTCCACAATTCTTGATACTAGAAGGTAACTGAATCAACCTCACTATTCACCCTCTTAAAAATAGACAATTTTGGAAATTGACAACAATATGATATTACAAATACCAAACAAGAAGCCACAAAGAATTTCTTGTCTCTTTTGTACTGTGACAATTGGGAGGATATTTCAATGGAAATCAATTTTCCCCAATCAAAGATAGCTTACTCTTTAACTATAAAATATAAAATGTAAAGAATCATTTGGGAAATGGTGGCGGTGCTTTCTTGGCTTGTCATCCTAGTAAAAAACCAAGCTGTTTCTCGAAAGGGTTTTTTAAATGAGTTGACCTGAATCCTGGTAATTTCTTCTGGGAAATCCATAGGATTCTCCAAGAACTCAGGAAAGAGGCCCAGGCCATTGTCATGTTTTTTCAGGAAATCCCTACAATCCTCTCCTTTGAAAGTAAGTGTTGGCTCAGGGAGCTTCAAACGAAACACTTGTGGTGAAAGAGAGATGGGAGAATGGTCTTGAATTTGAATAATATGTTGAATCGGTATGTATTTCTCAATGCACCATCCAACCAGTTATTTGCAGTCGAATACCTCAAGGACACACCCTGCGTGAGCAATTCTGGATGTCCAAATCACTTCCTTTTGAGAAGGAGGAGATGAATAGTAAGAATACACTCTAGACCACTGAAAGTTCTAGTCTTCACGCCCAAAAATATTCAAAGTATCACCGCAGAAATGTTGTCGAGGTGTTGTTGCCATAGGTTAATGAGAGTGTTATTTTAACTAGACAATACTTGAAATGACTTCTTTGAGAGAGATAACAATAAATAACCTTTGGAAAATCGTGTTTTAATGAAGCTGAATGGAAAATATCCTCAATCCCTTCACTTATTAATGACGATATTTATAGAGCATGCATGATCATTTATTAGTATTAAACCATACTGATGGGTATTCTATATGTACTAATTCCCTCAATTAAATTGTCAAACTGGGGTAAGTAAAATTTGAGTTGTGGCATAGTATGAGCCAAGGTAGAAAGAAAAGCTAATGGAAAGTTTGTCTAGCTAAAGTGATAGTTTACCCTAGGGATCAACACTCTTTTTAATCTACAATCCTACTTGTTAAAGAGATGACTTTCAAAATCTATTTAAACAACAAATTTTTATGTAAAGCAACCTTCATTTAATGAGCTTCAAGGAATTCTAGAATTATGAACTATTTGACCTAAGTAGCCCTAAACAATCTAGGAATATGAACTATCTCTAAATAAGCAAATAACAAGCAATCTATTTCAAAACTATTTAATCTATTCAATCTCAGTTTTTGAATAAGCAAACAAGTAAGTTATTCCTGAGTTATTTGATCTATCTATCTCTGAGTGAACAAGTAAGTAAGGAAGTAAGCAACTAATCTATCGAAACTATCTTGAAAAGTGAACTCTATTCTTAAAAATAACCCACAACTATTTCTATTTTGCAAAGAATAAACATTGATCTACTTAACCAAAAGAAAGAGTGTTATGACTGTATTCAAATTCTAATTTATCAAAACTATTTCTATATCGCAACAAAAAGAAGGAAAGTATTCAAATGTGATGATTGTGTCTTCGGTGTCGAATAACATCACGATGGCATCTAACTATTAATGATAGTTCAAGTGGAATTAATTCAATGTTGAATTCTACAGAGAAATGTAAAGTATGAATAAGGGAGTCTATACATAATTTTTCTATCATAGAAGTAACATTAGGTGTTCTTGGAATCCATGTGATCTTTAAACATTGTGCATCAATCATTCACTTTATCATACAACTGCTGGAAAGTACACTATTCAAAATCACTAACTCAAGCATTACTATAAACTCATAAACTCAAAATTTAACACTTAATTAAAATCTTAATTCAAATTCATACTTAAAATGACAATAAAAACACTATGTGCAAACCTACAACTCTTTACTAATGCTAATTAGAAATTACAACTCAAATTTAGAACCGAGACTTCATTAAAAATCATAACCAAAGAGAACTAAACTATCATTAAGAATCATACTCAAAATCAACCAAAAAGTTATTAAAAATCATAACTCAAAATCCATTTCTATCCTTTCACACTGAGGAAAAATTGACAAATGAAACAAACCTACAGAGAACATTTGCAATCATAAGTAAACCTATCTAAATTAGTAGTCTGTCAAAACTATCAAAACTAAAGTAATTAATCTATCAAAGCTACAAATAAATCTATCTAAATTAGTGCTCTGCAAAGTAACTTATAACCAGGAAGAAAAAGACATAACAATGTAATTAACCAACTCCTACAACCCACAAACAAAATATAATCGTTAACACACAACCATGGACGTCCCTCTATGATATGCACAGTTCATAAAAAAATCTGCAATTAAGAGAAAGTGTACATGAAGATGAATTAGATAAGCAATCCGTAATTAAAATATACACACAATAAGCACTTGAAATTGAGAAATTTACACAGTGAGGAACAATTTCGAAATCTTAGTAAGGCAACTGTTTAAATAGAAATATCTAATAGTATACACAATCACCCAGACCACTAGTGGGCCCCCCAAAAGGTCGTGAAAACACTCCAACATGAAAACACATACGCTAAATTAACACAACACTGTCATTAAGCATAAAAATAGAGTATAGAAAATAATTGGTGATAATGTCTATATAAAACACTAATAATTTGTCTCTTATTTGTGTCACAGGTAGTGATATTTATAGGTGATTACAGAACTATAGATGTCGACCACTGGAAGGCTCGACCTTGTCTAAAAATAGTAAACTCATTAATTTTATTCTAACAACAACATATTGTTAACAATCTTTGTGTTCCACTCAACAGTTGCTACAATTGCCCAATCTGAGAAGTGTTGATTTCCAAAGATAGAGGGCATGAGGGGGCATAAAACCCACATCCCCGATTCGTCCATCAAAGGCTGCCAATATACCAACCACCAGCTCCTATGTGCTTTGAGTGTCGGATCATGTGCTGGATGGAGTGCCAGATCAAGTGTTGAATATAGTGCCAGATGAGGTACCCAATGGAGGATCGGATCATGATTCCTCCCTGTTGCAAGAAAACCAGAACATTAGATCTTTATAAACTAAAAATGAGATGAATTGATCGCAAAATCATTGCAAAAACTATAATTATACATACCTTGTGTGAATTCATGGTGAATTGATATATAAATCTTTGAGGATACCTTCAAAATGGATAAATGAGAGCATAGAATATATAATATCGCATGAAAAAATGATTTTTCCATTGAAACAAAATAGTCAAAACACAAACCCAACATTACCCCCATGCCTAAGGATTTGCAGGTCCCTCTGTAAACAAAAATGAATCACCCAACATAACTAGACTCATGAAGGAGTAGGTGGATTGGATTTATAAGCTTCTCCTTCTTTACCTGATGATTTTTTCTTGGGTCTTTTATGATGTTTCAATTGCGTCCAGAGGATGCAATTGGTGGTGGTAATTTGATCAACTAGTCGTTGAAGATAATTCACTTTTGCTTGCAATACCACATTGTCATGATGTAGATGCCTATCCATAGTTTTTTGGTCTTCCAATTGTTGAAGCAACTGAGCATTTTCTTTTTGCAATTTATCAATAACTGGGGTATGATCATATGGTTCAAAAGAAGAGGGCTTAGATCCCTTGATGGATGTAGAAGGTATATCAACTTTGGAAGACGATGTAGGAATCTGGGAGGAAGGAGTAATAGTGTTTTTGTGAGAGAGACTAGGTGTAATAGGTTCATATTTAACTTCTTTATCGGGCTCAAAATCCTCTGTGGAAGATTCTATGAGTATTTTATAGGGCTCTCATGATCAAAAGATAATTAGATAGGATCCATAGTGCTTGGAGGTTTTACATTGGGGTTTTCACTCATACTTCAGGTGTTTCTTCAAAAATATTATGCTTTGAATCGAATGGCTCCTCTCCTCTTTATAGGGACTGAAGGAAAGTATTGTTGAAATGCATATTTTATCTTCTTAGGTTGAGGATCAACAGGTGTTGAAGGAAATGGGGAGTTATGAGCATGATTTTTTATTTTCTTACCAGATGAGGCTGCAGGGGAATCAATAATTTTCTTGGCCTTTTGATCAAACAGAGAGATAGTTTGAGTTGGAGGGTTTGGATTTTTTGGATAATGAGGCTTAGATGGAGTAATATACCTTGAATCAACTGATCTCTTGTTGGTCTTGACTGTGATATGGGGGTTTGAGAATTGGTAGAGGAATTCATCCCGTGTCTTGCTCTGTTTTTTCAATTCATCTATAACAAGAAATTTGATGAGGCCATGGTGGAATAGACTATTGTAAAGGTTGGACAAGTTTTTATGAACTTGGGAAGACATTTTCTCAAGACTTTTCAGGAATTAGAAAGGAAAATTCAAGGGTTTATTAAATTGGAAATGGGCTAACAGATGAAAATGAGAAGCTTTGAAAATAGAGTACCTACCTTCGCAAGTGATAAGCCTAGTAATTATGATCAGGGGTTTAATCAATTCATCCTTGATCCATTATTTTGAGTATCCTTTGGCTCTAGAAACGTTTTGAAATTCAGGCTTGAATACTCTGTTATAGCTTGGTCATGGGAATTGATGGTGTTTGAACCATCGATCTCCAACCCATGGAAATTTTGTGGCTGAGGCAATAAACTCTTCAGAGACCAAGAAGGCTAGAGACCCTACACGATCCAGCTGCCCATTGAACCTAAGATAAAATTGTATTGAGACACCATCGTCGTGGCCTGGCCAAGAATGGTCCCCACCCTAAATCAAGGAATATCTCCCTAGACTCTGTGAGTTTGGGAATGGACATACGCTTAGTGTAGGAGGATGGTTCATAGTTTTTGGGCATGGTTACAATGTGGAGGATGAGCAGGAGAAAGGAATCAGGCAGAGGGTGAGTGCGACACAACAAAAAGGGGATGAGTGGAATGTTAATTGGGGTAAAATACCCGATTTTTAATGCAATTGAGGTGGAAACGGTTGAATTCGTGAGAAAATTCATCACACAGAATCACCATGTGTGACTATTATTGTGCAACATTTGAATTTCTAATGGTGGTGTACTTTGGAGGAATGTGCAATTATGTGAGAATTAGATCAATGTCCAAGTCTTCGACTTGGACATTATGATCATAAAAATGCATTAAAACGTTTTAATTCAATTATTAACATGAATTTTGAACAACATACCATTCAATCCATCTTAACTTACCATCGCAATAGGTGTATCAATTCAAATGATCATTTCTGCATGAAATCGTGGTCATTTGTAGCATATACATACCTCATCGAATCCCCCATATGGAAATTTATCCAGTCTTCTAGATGGCACTCCATATGGCACTTCATATGGTTGTTTTGTGCAAGTGGAATTTATCCCCATTATAATGGACATTCACCCATAGCACTCATCTTGGGAAATTTGTGACATTCATGGTGAATAGGAGTGTGGAGCATGGACAAGATAAGTGCGAATAGGATGATCCATTTTTAATTTCCTTGTCATCGATATGTAATATAAAACAACTTGTTCCTTTGTTCTTAGACGTGTAACACAGATATGTAGTGAGTTTAACAATGTGTTATTGATTTGTAAATGTCACAAATAACCAATTAAGCAGTCTTCCATTATATACACATAAAAATAAAAAATGCACATCAGGCTCATAACATACAGTGATGTCAGCAGTATAGAATTTAGCATGTTAATAAAAACAACTGTTGATATAATAGGCTAGAATATCATAAAAACAATATGATAACATTTTTAACAAAGATTCTATTCCTCTTCTCATGGCTTGTAATATAGATGGGAAGTGGTCCCCGAGGTGTAGGACAGTCGGTGACGGAGTGTGTTGTTAAGCCACTCCGTTATGTTAAAGTCACTGGTTCGAAACATGCGGGGAAAAAAAACCAACCATTTTAAGGGTTGGTGTGGCTCAGGCCGGGTGCGATCCCCGGGTGATTTTGACGGCTTAGATGCCCCTGAGTCACGATTTCTCAAGCCACAGGTTAATCGCATAGCCATCAGGTCCCGCACAAATTAACAAACAAAAAAAATATATAGATGGGAAGTGCTTATCATTTGTCATCTTAGGAAACCCCTCCCTGATCTAAAAATGAAGAAGACTTGTATTCTTGAAAATATTTGCAAGTTAAATTTTATGTGTTAAAAGAAAATGGATCAAATTTACAAACACATATTTAATAGGATTTACTCATTCAAGATGCATATAAACAACAACATAATCAAAGAATAGAAAACACATAACACAAAAAATGATAAAGGAGTTCACCCCTCTCTTGGGCTACATCTCCTGGTCCAGCTTCCAATGGATAATTTGTATTATTTTCTCAAAGTGCTAATAAATGTGCTTTAAAATGATCAAAATGACGAATAGACTGCTCCAATGGCTTCAGAATGTCCAAAAACCCCTAGCTAGGCTTTTTCGGCACCTCGTTTGGCCAAAAAATGAAGAAGATAGGCTTCCTTGAAGTCTCCCCTTCAAGCTTGCTGTCTCTGCATCTACAAAACGCACCTCCTATGGATCAACCTAGCCCACACGCAATTTAAAGCGCAAAAACTTGGAACTGGGTGCAACTGCACAACCAGTACAAATTGTCGAACCGTTTATGCACTGGCCCTAAATACCAAGCCCCATGGGCACATGGCAGTCATATGACCCCGTGCCAACACAACAGGGCTAATGTTTAAACAACCGTCGGAACCGTATGTCAAACCCGCACACATTGGTATAGTGGTCACATGGTATGCCAAACTGCATACATATAACAAATGGTTATAACATATGGTTACGGTGGTAACCACCGTAGCGCTGGTCACATACAATACAATACATGACCATGGGTTGGGGCTTAGCCTTGGCCTGACCCATGCCCAAATGCACATTATAACAATGTTAGATATAATATTTGGAACATATATAACAAAGAACATGCATGGGAACGGCGGTTGGGCGACCTTTCCCAAAGCTTTACCCTGCCCGGAGGTCACAGGGTTGAATCCTGCTGAGTGCAAAGGTTTTAACAAATAAATAAGTGACACGTGGTGACCTTTGATTGGGCCACATGTCGCATTCCCATTCGTTGCCAATAAAACATGTCATATGCCAACTACCCAATAACTATCTGCCATGTCAGCATACGACCTTCCATGCCATCCATACAGTCTTCCACGTCATCGTCCGTACAGACTGTACAATCAACATCCTTTTTTTGCATGTTTGCCATTTTGAATAGAATGCGATATATCTCACTCCCGACGTCTGTTTGAACCCAAACGTGTTGCGTTGGGTTCACAACGATGAGGCCTACGCTCTTGTCCGATTTGAAGCGATTATGAGCACTTTGAATTTTTGAGCAAAATTTGATCCCCTGATCACACCTCCCCATTGGAAAGTTTTTGGACCTCCAAAAGACTATATTCGGTCTATGTGAAGATGAGGTTATAGTTCCCTCACCCTTCCAACCTCAATCCACTTGGCTTTTCTTGGATTTGTACCTTTAAGACCAACTCGAAGATACTCCACATTTCCTCATTTTGAAGTTTGCATTCTCCTATCAAGGATGGTGTCTTCATGCAGTTCTGTAAAATATTTTGGGGAAAAATCATCTATAGAAGGAATATGAACATGCTCTCCATGATCATCAATTAACGGAGTCTCATACAATTTCAAATTCTCAACATTAACAACTGCATACATTTGCATATAACGAGGCAAATCTAAACGAAAGGCATTGTTACCAATCTTGTCGATAATCTTGAAAGGACCATATCGAATCGGTTTCAATTTTTTACCTTCTCCTTTAAGTCTCTCCTTACTGATATAAAGCCAAACTTCATCTCCAACTTGGAAACTATGATCAACACGATGCTTGTCATGTCTTGTCTTGTACTTGGCTTGACTCTTTTCCAGCTGCTCTTGCACCACTTGATGTATCGACTGAATTTGTTCAATGAAATTTTTTGGCCTATCAATGTCATATTGACCATCGATAGCAATGTCCTTCCCAAAGATAAAATCTAATGGAGATTTGGGAAAATATCCAAAACATGCTTTAAATGGCGACGTTTGAGTCGAAGAGTGCTTAGATCGATTGTACGCATGTTGAATGTAGTGTAAATTCTCATCCCAAAGTTTAGGATGCTTACTACAATAAGCATGAAGAAGATGCACCACTGTTCGATTTACCACTTCTTTCTGACCATCTATTTGCGGATGAAAATCTGTGCTCTTTTTAAGTTTGGTGTCCATGAGTGCCCATAAACTCGTCCAAAAACTTCCAACAAATCGAGAATCCCGATCAGAAATAATGGATTTAGGCAATCCAAAATGCACCCAAACATTTTGAAAGAACAT
>ML776681.1:1148010-1167788 GCA_009831015.1 Picea engelmannii | reverse complement strand
TTTTTTCCATTGCCCTTGAACTTCTTCTTTCCTTTGTCTCCATGGCTGAAAGGCTTCTTGTTACCCTCATGAGTTTCATTCCTTCCTCTTGCTTCCAAATGAGTGGCCTGAACACAAACTTCATCTAGATTTGAAGGATTAAGCATGAGTATAGTATGTCTCAAATAACAATGTAAAGCTCCAATGTATTTGAGTAAAGTTTCTTGAGAAGACAAATCTACTCCCAAAACCAAAGCTCTTCTCCTAAATTCTTGAGTAAATCTTTGTACATTCTGTCCTTTAGCTTGTCTAAAATTTTTCCAGTCCATAGTATCATTTTGCTTATATGCCAATGGGTAAAATTGTCTTTTAATTGCAACAATAAAATCATTCCAAGAGGTTAAAATTTTACCATGCTTTTTCATGTCCTCCTGAGTCTTGGATTCCCACCAAATGAGTGCTGCACTATCCAATCTTAAAGAAGCAAGCTGAATTTTGGTTTCATCATCTTGAATTTTTTGTATTCTACAATATACCTCAATCCGACGTATCCAATTATCTAATTTCTCAACATTAACTTCTCCATTGTATATTGGCAATTCGAATTTAATATCAAGATTTAATGAAGGAATTTGCGAAGGAGTTTTACCATGTCCCTTTGGAGAATTCGGAAGAGGTATTGAACTGGTAGAAGAAGAAGAAGAAGAAGAAGAATATGGAGGAGAGGGTGGTGGAGAAGCACCATTCCCTCCATTTCCGTTTGGAGCTTTATCACCACTGTCTCCCTTATGCTTTGAAGGGTTGGAGCCTTCACCTTGAAACCTTGTATTCCTTTCTATCAATATCTTCATCATCTCTCTCATTTCCATGACAGCCTTTCTAAGATCTTCATCTTCTACAGGAACATGTTCATGACTCTCTTCATGAGCCATACTTGGTGAATGCCTCCTTGAAACTTGCGGTGATGGTATATGTTTTCTCCTTGAAGGATGAGAACTTGAATCTACATGTTGACCTTCTCGTCTTGTGAGTTTCAACCTTGTGATCATCAGAAAACAAAACACTGGAAAATAATCAAGTCTTTAGAAACCTATGCTCTGATACCAACTTGATCTAAAAATGAAGAAGACTTGTATTGTTGAAAATATTTGCAAGTTAAATTTTATGTGTTAAAAGAAAATGGATCAACTTTGCAAACACATATTTAATAGGATTTACTCATTCAAGATGCATATAAACAAAAACATAATCAAAGAAGAGAAAACACATAACACAACAAATGATAAAGGAGTTCACCCCTCTCTTGGGCTACATCTCCTGGTCCAGCTTCCAATGGATCATTTGTATTATTTGCTCAAAGTTATAAAAAATGTGCTTTACAAAGCTCAAAATGACCAATAGACTGCTCCAATGGCTTCAGAACGTCCAAAAAACCCTAGCTAGGATTTTTCGGCACCTCGTTTGGCCAAAAAATGAAGAAGATAGGCTTCCTTGAAGTCTCCCCTTCAAGCTTGTTGTCTCTGCATCTACAAAATGCACCTCCTCTGGTTCAACCTAGCCCACACACAATTTAAAGCGTAAAAACTTGGAACCGGGTGCAATCGTGCAACCGGTACAAACTGTCGAACCGTTTACACGCTGGCCCTAACTACCAAGGCCCGTGGGCACATGGAAGTCATATGACCATGCACCAACACAACAGGGCTAATGTTTAAACAACCGTCGGAACCGTTTGTCAAACCCGCACGCATTGGTATAGTGGTCACATGGTATGCCAAACCACATACATATAACAAATGGTTATAACATATGGTTACATTGGTAACCACCGTAGCGCTGGTCGCATACAATACAATACGTGACCATGGGCTGGGGCTTAGCCCCGGCCTGACCTACGCCCAAATGCACATTATAACAATGTTAAATATAATATTTGGAACATATATAACAAGGAACATGCGTGGGTGCACTGGTTGGATGACCTTTCCCAAAGCTTTACCCTGCCCAGAGGTCACGGGGTCGACTCCTGCTGAGTGCAAAGGTTTTAACAAATAAACAAGTGACACGTGGCGGCCTTTGATTGGGCCACATGTCGCATTCCCATTCACTACCAATAAAACATGTCATATGCCAACTTCCCAATAACTGTCTGCCACGTCAGTGTATGTCCTGCCACATCATCCGTATGGTCTCCCACGTCATTGTCTGTATGGACTATACAGACTGTACAATCATCATCCCTTTTTTGCTTGTTTGCCATTTTGAACATAACGCGATATTTCTCGCTCCTGATGTCTGTTTGAACCCAAACGAGTTGCGTTGGGTTCATAATGACGAGGCCTACGCTCTCGTCTGATTTGAAGCGATTCCGAGCACTTTGAATTTTTGAGCAAAATTTGATCCCCTGATCACTCCCCCTCTCCTAAGTATTGTGACACCTCACAATCAAAGATATAGGGAACCATTCAATTCTCCCAATATCCTAATATTTACAGTTTTCCAAGTGTAGAGATAAATTTCAAACATTAGTTTGACGAGATAGTTAAAATATGGCCCCACTTGTAGGACATAACATCCTATGTATAGTTAAGAAGAGGTAAGCAAGAGAGTCTTAGGATGGTCTTAAATTTAGTTCCCAATGGTAGATTTATGCATTTAATTGACCTTTGCTTAACCATGCATACTTCTTTTCAGATTTGCCTACAAGTAATGTCATACATCAAGACAATTTTTAAGATTTAGGAATTTTATTTATTATTTGTCAGATCATCACCCTCGCTAGGTAGAATGCCCCACTACCACCAAGCCTGTTCAGTACTTCAACGGGTTTTCCTAGTCATACCATAGGCCGGTACCCACTTCCAATAGATTTGTTTAGTATCTTGACGGGTTATCCTCTTACACCCTTTTACAACAGAGACTGGTCTACCATATTCTAAGATTTTTATATAAAGATTTCTTTTTGCAAGAATATAGGGAGGCAGCTCTAATTTTTTTTATTTAAGACTGGGATGGTATTTATGTTAGAGGATGAATCTTCTTTATGTATTCCTTATATATTTTCCTAATGTAAGGGATACTTAAGTGGACGTAGATTATCTAAATATATGGTATAATCAAGCATTTTTAGTGTCTAGTGGATGGTACAATTGGAAAAGAATAGAAAGGTATATTCAGGCCCTACTAACTTTCTTCTTTTTTTAAAAGTTATATTGATGTTTCCATGGCTAACTGCTAATCAAACCTTCTTTCTACTCTTTCATAAATATACTTTACTCACCTACTCAGGGTTCTTGCGGAAATTGTACGAGTAACCTCTAGGTTTGATAAGACAAGGTTCACTTCCTTATATCCTCTAGTGGTGGAGGTTAAGAGAAAATGCCATTAAATATTCCTTGAGATAAAGGAAGATAGAAATCTTGTAAAAAATATGGCTAATTCACAGCAAGCAATTTCTAATCATAATAAAAATTCATTATTCAATCGATGCTTAAGAAGACAATAAATTTCAAATATAGAAACATCTTTTTCTGAAGGAAAAAACTTCCCTTTTTGTCTCTGTAAAATTGTTCACTTGTGAAATAAATACATGCAGAGATCTCTAATTTTTTTATCAGAAAAAACACACTTTAAATTATTTACATATATACAATAAGAATTCAGAAAAATTTTCAAGAACAGGGGGAGGGAGAAGAAACTTCCCCATCCACTAAGACAAATGCCTTGTCGGTTGACATGACCTGTAGAAAATATTCTTTGGAAATGGGTCTGTGGTAAAGTTTAAGTCGGTTTCCATTCACTACAAAAGAGTTTTGTCCATCATCAATTGTTTTAATCTTAACAGCCCCATTATCATACACATTAACTACCAGGTAAGTTTTCCTTTCAAAGTTTTGAATCGGGAATCAAACAACAAAGCCAAATCACCAAGTTTAAATTGTTTCTTCTTAATAATTTTTTCATGCCACTTGCTCCTCTGGTTTTGAACTAACATTGTCTGTTGGATAGAATATTTTCTAATCTGATCCAATTTGTTCAATTGTAGGGCTCATTGTTTCTGTGCCTTGTCTAGGTCTAATCCCAATTGTGAAACAATGCATAAAGTCCTTACTTGGAATTCAATTGGTATAAGTACTTGTTTTCCATAAACGGGTTCGTATGGGGTATGCCCAATGTTGCTTCTTTAGGTGGTACAATATGCCCACAAAGCCTCTGGAAGTCTATCATCCCAATCCCTATGGTGTAATTGAACAATTTTGGTTAGGATAGTTTCCAAAACTTTGTTTGTGGAATCTAATTGACCATTAGCTTGCGGGTGATATGGAGAAGACTTACAATGCTTGATCCCATATTTCTCCATTAATTCCCTCATCAACTTAGAAGTGAATTGTGTTCCCTGGTCTGTAACAATTTCATGAGGAACACCAAAGAGGTTGAAGATGTCTTCATAAATGAATTGAAAAACATATTTTTTGGTAGCCATAAATATGTATTTTTCCTCTACCCACTTGGTGACATAATCTATACAAACCAACATATAATTCTTCTTACGATACATGGGTGAAATTGGTCTTAAAAAATCAAGAGCCCATTTCTCAAAAGGTTATATCATATCTTGGGCATGTAAGGGAATTTCATTAGCTGATGTCGGTCTTTGTATCCTTTGACAACTATCGCAACTTCTCACATATTTAGCAGCATCCTTAAGAATGCTAGGACAATAGTAACTTAAATGTAAAACCTTATATGTTTTATGTTTGTCAGAAAAATGGCCACCACATGGTCCATCATGACAACTTCATAGTATTTTGGGTATCTCATCTTCTCGGACACAATAATCAATCCTGGTCCAGTATGAAAAATTTCATGGCCAACCCAGTAGTAGTTATCACTTTGCGTGATAATTCAATGCTTTTCATGAGGTGACAAATGAGCTAGTAACTTCCTAGTAGCCAAATAATTTTCCATGTATGCAAACCATGGGGTATTTACAGAGAGGGAAAAGAGATTCTCATATGAAAAACTATCATCGACATAAATATCATCACCCTCATGATTAATTCATGAAATAAAATCATCCACTGAGTTCTCTTTTCCAGGTTGGTCAAGAACGGTGATATTGAACTCTTGTAATAACAGGAGCCACCTAGTCACTCAACCATTGGTAATGGGTGTATTCATGAGAAATATAATGGAAGAGTAATATGTATGTACAAATAGCTTGCATCCTATGATAAAATGGAGAAATTTATTGATGGCATGGAAAACTGCCAAGAATTCCTTTTCAGTAACTGTATAGTTTAACTCGGCAAGGGACAAGTTCTTACTCACAAAATAAATGGCATAGGACTAATGGTCTTATTTTTTTCCTAATACTCCTCCTATTACAGTATCAGAGGCATCAATGGATATTTGAAATGGAAGGGCCCAATTGGGTCCCCTAAGAATTGGTGCCAAAGATAATTTAGCTTTTAGAATTTCAAAGGTGGTTTGACACTGGTCAGTCCAAAGAAAATCAACATCTTTTGTAAGTAGTCCAAACATGGGTGCAACAATCTTTGTAAAATTCTCAATGAATCGTCGGTAGTATCTGACATGTCCAAGAAATATTCTTACCTCTTTTTGAGTCTTTGGGCACATAAGTTTGACTATTACCTCGATCTTAGCAGGATCCACTTTAATCACTTCAGATGAAACGTGATGTCCTAAGACTACTCCTTCAGTCAACAACATTTTACGTTTTTCATGACTTAAGGACAGATTTATTTCTTGACATTTGATAAGGAATTTATTTATATTATCTAGGGCTTCATGGTAAGTATTTCCATATACTGTAAATTCGTCCATATACAATTCCACATAATCATGAATAAGGTCAACAAATATCCCTAGTAATGCTCGTTGAAATGTGCCAGGAGAATTGCACAAACCAAATGGTAAGATCCTATAGGCATAGGTGCCCCAAGGAAAAGTGAAATTGGTCTTGTCCTGATCCTCGGGTGCTATGAGAATTTGGTTGTATCCGCTATATCCATCCATGAAGGAAAAGTATTTCTTCCCTGACAAGGTATCCAAGACCTGGTCAATGAAGGAAAGGGGGAAATAATCCTTTAAAGTGGCCTTATTAAGTTCCCAGAAGTCCACACAAATTCTCCATTTTACGGTTACTTTATTTGGAACCACTACAAGTGGGGATACCCATTTACTATCAGAGATTGGATAAATAAACCGACATTCAATAGCTTATGTACTTCTTCTTTTACTATATCTTGGAGTGTCATATTCATCCTTCTCTGGGGTTTCCTCATAGGTGTTACTTCTGCCTAGGTATATATGTGATGAATGCATGTGTCAGGGTGTATACCCTTCATATCAGTGTATTCCCAGGAGAATTCCCCTGATTGTTTTTTAAGGACATTTACTAACTATTTTTGTTGGTCTGCATCTAGTCCGGAATTTATATGTAGGAATTTCCCAGGAGTAATCTCATAGGGCATGGTATAACATGTGGTAGACTCATCTATCTCAAAAATAAAAGATGTCAAAGACAAATTTGATGGGTCCAACTGTTCTTGAAATTATTCACCAAACATGTACTCAAATTGCGAAAACGATTGGGGAAAATCAACACACGTGAAAGCATAAATAAATTGATTTAGAACATTTTCCATTGGTTGTTCTTGAAGTTCCTAGGAATGATCACTTGGACACATGGGTTCTTCCCATTTCTCATTATCGTATGGAAATTCAAGCCACCACATATTCTCCATAATAGGTTGGGCTGGTGGGTATATGATAAGCTTCTGTATATAAATTCCATTAGGGATGGTCTTTTCACCTTCTCTACAACCAATAAATGCATTGGCTATGGCCAACCAAGGTCTTCCCAATATAACGAGATGCCCTTTAGCAGGATCCTTTGAATGAATGACAAGAAAGTCTTCTAGGTATTCCGATGAGGCTAATGTAACTATGATATCATCCAAGATTCCTTCAGGTATAACTTTTGTCTTATTTGCTAATTCCAAAATAGTTGAGGTAGGTCTAAGAAGAGGTTTCAATTGTAATTCCTCCAGGGTGGTAATAATCATAACATTAATGGCTTCCCCTAGGTCTATGAGATTATTTCCAATGGGAACCTTATTAATGGTTATTGTTACAATGAGGTTCCTTGGGTTTGCATAGTTTGTGACCCTAGGCTGCTCTAATATGTATTCAAATAATTCTCCTATCAAATGTATTGTTGGAGGATATTTTTGTTTCCTACCTGGTTTCTTGATACACAATTCTTTGACCACCTTATTTTAAATTGGAATTTCCTTTATGTCTTGTAATAGGGGAATTTTGACACAAATATTCTTTAATTTATTCAAAATTTCAAATTCCGGTCAAATTGTTGGTTTCTCAATTGCTAATATTTCTGGATAAGGAGGGGCTTTTCTAATATGTGAAGATTCATTTTGGGGAAGATTTGGTTCCTGGTCTTTAGGAATGATAAAATATTCCCACTTAGTGTCATCCATGGGTTGTTTAGGATTTTCATCTTCTTCTTCTCCCCGGATGACTACTGAAGGCCTTTGTCTATCCAGAAATTTTCCCAACCTTAGTTGAATCTCATGTAATGGAACATGAGATATAACATATGTCGGGAAGGTTTGCAGCTCAACATTGTGAAGAGGTTGAGTTGGTTTTTTATTTGGGTTGGGCACCAGTTGTGTCGGTAATAATGTCGGTATTGGGGAGTTTGTATTCTGGTATTGCTGGGGTTGTTGTGGAATAGGAGGTAAAGGTAGGGGAATAAAACTGAGAAAAAGTTGTTGGATGTCCGGTAGAAACTGTGGGTAAGGATGAGTGGGCATAGGAACAGGTGGAGCCTGAGTGTTTCCTTGGGTATTCCCTCCTCTCCATCCTTGTAGCCAAGGGTGGTGATACTGTGGAGACCAATTTTCCAATTTAGTGAGTTCCATTGTTGTGGTTGTTGATAATAGGGTGGAACTTGAGGTGGTATATCTTGGTATGTAGGTTGACTCCTAGGATGCCATGGCCTCCTAGGTGCATAAGAAGATTCCCCAGGATCCCCAATTTTGTAAATGGCTAATAAACCAGGCAGTGATGGGATTTTTTCAGTTGGGTGGTCTTCAGTGCATAAGCCACAAACTAAAATATTGTCTAATGGGCGTTCCCTTGAGGAGTGATTCCTCCTGCATATTGGACAAAATATGCATATTGTTGTATTGTACTCCTCTTGTTTATTCTTAATCTTTAGGGTGTCCAACTGGGAACCTATTGTACTTAAGATATCTATTTTGAATTTCTCCAATAATTTTCCTATCTCTACCCTTGTAATAGCACCCAAACTAACCGTTTTTAGGTTTCTACTATAAGGATACCGAGCACTCTTCCCAATTTTGGATCTACTCCTCGATTAATTTCTACACATTTCATAGATTTCAGTAAATGGTTTATGGGAGATGTCACCTGATTCCATCAGGTTAAGTTTCTCTAAATATTCTTCCAAAATTGCTTTAAGTAAAAGAGTCTTGACTGTATCATCTGGAAGGTCATGGTATTTCGATTTCTGGGAGATATAAGAAAATTGTTCCATGTAATACTCGAGACTCTCGTCCTCTAACTGTTGGATTTTAAAAATATCATTACGAGAATCCTTGGACTTGCATTGGTCTTGGTATTTTGTAAGAAATATAGCTTTCATGTCTTCCCAAGACCTAATACTGGACTCTCCTAACCCTATGAACCATCTTAGTGAAAAATCCTTGGGAGTGGCAAGAAAAAGTTTTAATTTCTGGGCATCTTGCAAGTAGTTGTAGCTTCTGCACAAGATTTCAAACTCAAATAGGAAGGTATCTGGGTCTTCACTACTTTTACCATAAAAGGTAGGCACTGCAGAGAGTGGAATGTTCTTCATGTTGACATTCTATGTGGTATCCAAAATTGGAAACCCAAAGGTGGTTTCTGTTTGGTTTCCAAATTCTTCTCCCTCGTCGTGTCTTACATGGTTGTGGTCCTCTTGATCATCCATAGTGATTTGGTTTCCAAAGAGAGAGTACCTAAATTTTTTTATCCTTGAATATAACAAAGTATCCCAAGGTTCTTTTCCAAGAAGGGTATTCCTTCGATGAGAAGATTTATCTACTGTTTGGGTGTCCGAGACTTTACATGAGCCTGTTGAAACTATTGGTGCCAAAGTTTCAATTTCAACTTGGAATACAATTATATTGGCTGAAATGCCAAAGAGCGCACTCACCTATTCAGGGTCAATGATATCTACAAAGTTAGAGTCCCCTAATGGTGGTGAAAAAGAAAAGGTTGTGTTGGATAGTTCTGATGAAGGCTCGAGTGGTCTTTCCTCTTGTCCCACTACTGTTGATGTTTCATTTTTCTTCTCTATAGTGTCCCTAGTTTTGGTCTCTTCAAAGAGTTATTTATCTCTTTGAGTTGAGCTAACCCCTATTTTCCAATATCGATCTACATAGTTTATGGGTGGAGTGTTCCTTCCTCCAAAAAGTTTAGAAGGAACCTTGATCAAAAGTTTTGGTTTGGTTTTTATGTATCTACCCTTTGGGTACCTAGGTTTGTTCATGAAAGCAGTAAAAAATAAAAACTACCATTGGGTTTGGGGGAACCTGCTATAACAGATGTACAGGTTCTTATCTATCGTATTAAAGTTCCCCCGCCACCAAACTAATACTAATGTTCAGAAATGATCTACTTCATAACTATTTTCTACCTTTAGACAACTTCCTGGCAACAACGCCAAAAATGATGGGTATTCTATATGTACTAATCCCCTCAATTAAATTTTCAAACTGGGGTAAGTAAACTTAGAGTTGTGGTACAGTATGAGCCAAGGTAGAAAGAAAAGCTAATGGAAATATTTTCTATCTAAAGAGATAATTTACCCTAGGGATCAACACTCTTTTTAATCTACAATCCTACTTGTTAAAGAGATGAATTTCAAAATCTAGTTAAACAACAAATTCTTATGTAAAGAAACCTTCAATTAATGAGCTTCAAGCAATTCTAGAATTATGAACTATTTGACCTAAGTAGCCTTAAACAATCTAGGACTATGAACTATCTCTAAATAAGAAAATAACAAGCAATCTGTTTCAAAACTATTTAATTTATTCAACATCTCTTTTTGAATAACAAAACAACAAGTAAGATATTCCTGAGTTATTTGATCTATCTACCTCTGAGTGAACAATTAAGTAAGAAAGCAAGAAACTAATCTATCAAAACTATCTTGACAAGTGAAATCTATTCTTAAAAATAACTCACAACTATTTCTATTTTGCAAAGAATAAACATTGATCTACTTAACCAAAAGCAAGAGTGTTATGATTGCATTCAAATTCTAATTTATCAAAACTATTTCTATCTTTCAACAAAAAGAAGGAAAGTATTCAAATGTGATGATTGTTTCATCGATGTCAAATAACATCACGATGGAATCTGACTATTAATGACAGTTCAAGTGGAATTAATTCAATGTTGACTTCTACAGAGAAATGTAAAGTATGAATAAGGCAGTCTATAGAGAATTTTTCCATCATAGAAGTAACACTAGGTGTTCTTGGAATCCATGTGACCTTTAAACATTGTGCATCAATTATTCACTTTATCATACAACTGATGGAATGTACTCTATTCAAAATCACTAACTCAAGAAAAGCTATAAACTCATAAACTCATAATTTAACACTTAATTAAAAATCTTAATTCAAATTCATACTTAAAATGACAATAAAAACACTCTATGCAACCCCGGATGGGGTGCTAGTGGACTCCCCGTGGCATAGATTGGGACTGGACGCGTTGCAGACCCACACGCAGGCACGTGATCGCCCCGTGCCGCAGGGCTTTGCTGTCCTGAGAATTTAACGCGCATAAATTGGATATGATGGGCAAGGTCAGGGGCATTTACGCCACCCTTCGCTTCCCACATATCAGTAACATGGCTTGGTTCGTGGCATTCGTTATTCCTCCCTGCTCACGTTTGGAAGGGATCCTCCCTTCACGACGCAAGCACACCTCGGCCTCCACTGCAACTTGGTCCACCGGCTACCTGCAATTCTGGCTCCTTGCTCCTCGCGCAACACATCGTCCACCTGCACACATGAGGGAACGCATTAGAGGGAAGCCCAAGCGGGGCTCCCCATGGAAACCTTGCCGACCTTCCCTCTCGTTTTCAACTTCCCCGATTACAGGCTCCTCTACCCATCCGCCAATTCTGTCCCCGAGTGTCACCCCTACTCCTATGAAGACTAAAAGGCGAAGACCTTCGGACACCACGACTCCTAAGCAGTCTACGCTCCCTCGTGCCATGGCCACCATCCCGAGTGGCTCGCCTGTGACTCCGCGCAGTCCTATTGACCCCCGGATGCAATTCTTCACGTCTATGTCTTCCCCTGCATCCTCGAGTACCTGGCGAAGTGAACCTCGGGCTTTCGGGGTAGCCAAGCGACTGCGTCTCCACCCACCGACCCACCCCGACAGAGACAATTTCAGTGAAAGACTGGGCATCCTATACGACCTCGTCTTCGAGCTAAGAAGAGAGGTGGCAGACCTTAAGTTTTGGTTCCAAGCCACCGAGGACAATGTGGAAACCGTCCTACAGATCCTCTCGACCATGCAAATGGGGTTCTCTGCAGACCCGGCGGGCATTGCACCAGGGGGGAAATTGACACAGGGTTAGATGATATGCTGCGACAAGCAGCAGCGAGGCAGAAGGAAGCGGAGCACAGCGGTCCACCTGAACACACAGAACGAGAGGAACACAAGGAGCAAAAGGAGGACGATCAGCCGAACAAGCCCGTGACAGAAACCTGGGCAGAGGACCTCGGCACCGCGTGGATAAGCTTTTCGCCAGGTGTCTAGCAATCTGATGATATCCTAGGCTAGGTGGCTTTTATTTTGATTATGCTTGTTTTATAATTCTGCAACAGTCTCAGATTGATGACTCAGAAGCTGATTGGACTGGTTTCCCCTCTGTTGGGGCAGTCCAGTAAATACAGCTGGTTATTTTTTGTAATTTTGGAACCCTTGTTCAGCCATAGCAGGCACCATACTTAATATAACTTTCTTACTTACAAAAAAAAAAAAAACACTCTATGCAAACCTACAACTCTTGACTAATCCTAATTATAAATTACAACTCAAATTTATAACTGAGACTTCATTAAAAATCATAACCTAAGTGAAATAAACTATCATTAAGAATCATACTCAAAATCAACCAAAATGCTATTAAAAATCATAACTCAAAATCCATTTCTATCCTATCATGTTGAGGCAAAATTTTGAAAAAGGAAACAGATCTACAGAGAACATCTGCAATCATAAGTAAACCTATCTAAATTATTACTATGTCAAAACTATCAAAACTAAAGCAATTAATCTATCAAAGCTACAAATACATCTATTTAAATTAGTGCTCTACAAAGTAACTTCTAACCAGGAAGAAAAATAAATAACAATGTAATTAACCAGCTCCTACAACCTACAAACAAAATATAATCGTTAACACACAACCATGGATGTCCCTCTATGATACACACAGTTCAGAAAGCAATATTGAATTAACAGAAAGTGTACAGGAAGATGAATTAGATAAGAAATCTGCAATTAAAATATACACATAGTAAGCACTTGAAATTGAGAAATTTACACAGTAAGGAACAATTTCGAAATCTAAGTAAGGCATTTGTTTAAATAGAAATATGTACTGGTATACACAATCACCCATACCACTGGTGGTCCCCCCATAAGGTCGTGGCAACACTCCAACAGGAAAAAGAAGACGCTAAATTAACACAACACTATCATTAAGCATAAAAATAGAGTATAGAACAAAATTGGTGATAATGTTTGTATAAAACAATAAGACTTCATCTCTTATTTGTGTCATAGGTAATGATATTTATAGGTGATTACAGAACTGGAGAGGTTGACCACTAGAAGGGTCGACCCTCTCTAAAAATAGTAAACTCATTAATTGTATTCTAACAATAACATCTTCTTAACAATCTTTGTGTGCCACTTAATGGTCATTGCAACTGCCCAATCTGAGATGTGTTAAGATCCAGAGTTGGAGGGAATGAGGGGGCATAAAACCCACATTCCCAATTCGTCCATCATAGGCCGCCAATATACCAACCTCCATCTCCTATGCACTCTAAGTATTAGATCACGTGTCAAATGGAGTGTTGGACCAAGTGCTAGACAAAGTGACGAATGAGGTACCAGTTGGAGGACCGGATCATGATTCCTCCCTGTTGCAAGAAAACCATAATGTTAGATCTTTATAAACATCAAACTGAGATGAATTGATTGCAAAATCATTGCAAAATTGATAATTATACACACCTTGCGTGAATTCATGGTGAATTGATATATAAAGCTTTGAGGATACCTTCAAAATGGCTAAATGAGAGGATAACATATATAATATTGCATGAAAAAAGGATTTGGCCATTGAAACAAAATAGTCAAAACACGAACCCAACACATACTAAATGCATATTGGGAAAATCATGAAGATGGGAGAGATGGACGAGAGCAATTTCAATTTGAGAACTTTTGTGAACTCGCCAACCTAGGAACCCGCGGTTGTGAACAATCGAAAATAGGCTAAGTGTTTCACACCGGTTAGTCGGATTTGGACACAGGAGAAATGAAATACTTAGGAGCTAGGTACCCGCTATAAGTATGCCATTCATAGTGTAGATCACGGGTCTTTGGGTGAAAAATGGATATCGCGGAACTTCGAATATGAAATCTTGAACCCGTGAACCTGTGGTTGTAGAAATGGTTAAGTACATTATAACAAGGAACTCAGTTGGACTCGTGATATGGGAACATGGATGGAGGTGAATACCCATGAGTCTGCCAACCTGCGAACCCGCCGATTTTTTAATCGCAACTAAGTATGGTAACTAGAAAGGGGAAAGAGAAGGGAGAAAAGTAGAAGGGGATGAGGGTAGGTATAGAAGAGGAAAAATAAATGAAAAAAAGGAAGTTTGGAAAATAGAAAGGGGAGGGAAATTTTGGGAGTGGGAATTGATCTCAAAAATTTATCAGAACCCCTTGGTATAAGGAAACAATGAGAAATATTAAGACCAGGTGGATTGGGTTGAAGATGAATCTGCCTCTCCTCCTTCCAATTTCACCATTAGCTAATATAAATAGAGACAAGGAAAAGGAAGAGTGGGAAGAAACATATATGATCGAGGGTTATTATGAGCAACAAGATATTACTAGATACATAGCCTAGGACATTAGATAGAGGCACAATGAGCAACTACAAGACATTGGACATAGACATAATGAGAAAGAACATCTGTAATTGCAAGAAGGTACAATTTTGTTGCACAAGGGTGTGCAATAATTTCAGTTGGGGGGTATGATGGGACCCAATATTAATTATCTAAAGGGCCCATCACAAGCATAATTTATCCCATTTTGTACCTAAAAAACTACTTTAATTGACCCTGTATAATAATGATTGTGGATATTTTGCAAGTTATCTAATGAATAGTTATGAGATTGGGATTTAATGAGTAATGGTAATATTTTTGTTTAATATCCATGATAAAAGTGTATGTGTATCACAATTTCAATAGTTTGATATCTCCATGAGAAGAGGAAGATCCCAACACAAGGATAAAATCAAGGATCTTCTCTCTACCTACCTCTAGATTTGTTGCCAGTGCATTAATGACCACTATCTATAGACTCAACCTTGAAATATATTAAGGATAACCAAGATAATAAAGGAGGAAGTGTTTCCCCATATTCCTTCCTTAATTAAAGAACAAGGTTGAGTTCTAGTGGTATAAATAGAGCTCCAATAGGAATAACAAGAGGAGGAAAACTAGAGAATTGAATATTGCATTGGAGCATTTTGCTTGAAGAGTTTTGGAAGAGTTGGAGCTCTGCTCCCTGGATGTATTATCTTTTACTAGTTAATAAAGATGGTTTTTCCCATTTCATTAGAGTTTTCATAGGTTCCTTGTGCTACTTGGGCAGGGCCCACTCAAGAGGGATCCATGACCTTTTTTTAGGGATATGAACCTCATATACACCTCACTTCATTATGAATTGGTTTTGTTAATAGCTTAGAAGAATTTAGAAGGATTTTTAGACCTCTTTTGACCATCCTGTAGAAGTTCCTGTAGAACTATTACAGTTCCTATAGAAACCTACACAATTCTTGTAGGAGAGTTTGGATTAAAGTTTCTTGTACTTATTTCACCTCATTTTATGATGGTAACAACTGTTAATATGATGACATTGGGTTATGATATTGAATCAAGGGTTCATAATCAATATTCATGCAATTAATCTTTATTTCCTTCAATTAAATTAGTTTCTTTTCCACCCAGGTGTGACTTTTCAATTATGAAACTAGGTTAATATTATTTTCGATGGATAGATAAATTTCCCTTTCATCTTGGTGTGACTTTCATTCATGCAACTAGATCGAGTTTCATTTATGCAGTTAGTTCAATTTTCCTTCACAATATTGTAATTAGTTTTTATACTCATTTTATTTATTTCCCTTGATCAAAATCAGACCTAGAATGTTGTCAGTCCTAATAATTATATAGATTTATAGTGCACTATGCATATACTTTGGACAACACCTCTAACATTTGGATGAGCCCCGATTGACAATTAAATTAACAAGCTAAGGAAATGGTAATATTGTTGTTTCTTTTCCAAGTCCCACTAACATGGTTCCTACATTGTTAAACATGTCTTGCATAAAGGGGCCTGGGAGTTAGTTTAATATGATGGAAACCCACTTTTGGAGCCCTCTCTACCTCAAAAAGTGTTATCCCTAGACCACCTAGCCACATGATTCTTTTTACACAAAGTATGTTTAGCTCTTGACATGGTGTGCATTTTTATTTTATGTGTGTGGTTTATCTCAATTTAATTCTCATCATGCTTCGTACTTGATTTTCATATGTCAACATTTGCATTGGTATATGTAGGATTCGTAGATGGTGCTAGTTGTATCACCTAGAACATTGCTTCAACTACTTTGGTGATGTTTTTTCCCACCAACAAACTGGTGAGTTCATGGGGCAGTTTCCTTGGTCTTGGAACCAATACCATTGTGGAGTATAGTGTGGTTATCCAGATCTTATTCAAGGCTCTTGGTCTTGGCATATATAAGTTAGTTTTCAAGTTGAATTCCTAGTTAGTGGCTTGTCAGTAAAATTACACTTATCCTGTCAAGAGTCTTATGCTACTTTGTAAGTATATGAGAGTTTGTCTTATTGAAAGGTACTTTGATTATATTGATTACCAAAATATTCCAAGAGGGTATAATGCATTGGATGATTTTTTGGATAATCACATATTATATTGGAAATTTTCACATTAATTAAGAATTAGAACATGGCAACAATTTGGATTAATTATACTTCATCAACCAAAAAATACACATCCAAAAACCCCCCAAAAGTTATCAAATTAAAAATCTTCAATTTTTTTTCGAGTTTTACGTTCTTACTAAGAGGGCTCCATTATTCTCCAGTGGGGTAGCATGAGCTTTGGGTCCTGAATTTTTTTATTTCCCTCATATGGGAAGTCCTCAATGGCTACAATATCCTCTTTCAACCAAGTCACCCAGATAGGTTTGTAGTGACTTTCTTCCTTGCTTCCCATGATTCACATCATACATTTGGTCTACGTAACATATTTGGTTCCCTAGGCCCTACATATGGTGTAGTCACCTAGGGTCTCATAATGGGGACCCTCTCTAAGAAACATTACACTAAAATAGAGCCATATAAAAACTACTTCTATCACTCAGTCTTGCATCATTTCAAATGATCCTTCATGTTAGCCAACAAGATGGCACACCAATTGAACATTGTTGGATTAAGAAATTCCAATGCATACTAGATATGCACTTTTGAGGATAGGTGTGGAGAAGTAGATCCTTCTACTCAAGTAATAATGAGAAATATCATCTGTAATGGAATATCCATGACATCCTTGGAATATTCGCGGTAATGAGAAGGTTGGTGCACACTTCTTGGAGGAGGCATTTATTCCAAGGATGTCATCCTTGGAATATCCATGACATCCTTGGAATAAAAGGCATTGAATGGGATAGGAAACACTTTAATCCATGAGAAAGTGCAACTCATCTTCTACAGAGGAAACCATAGGAAAGACCTACATTTCCCTATTATCACTACACCCCTTGCCCAAACATTCCCGTACACCATTTCATACACTTACATGAACTAGATTATTCTTCACCTGGGAAACACCCCAAAATTGAGGAGGATTAGCTTAATAGGACATCCTAAGATTGTCTCCAAACCTGGCTTGTTAAACTACATAATGTCTTTGAGCATTTTTCTGGGTAAAGGGGGGTTTGATGCACATGTTTGGGTAATTTGATTATTAGATGTGATTGACATTTCTATGATCCCTATGACTTATGAGCCCATGGAGGGCATACTTGTTGTTGTCGTAGGACCATTCCCGGTGGATAGGTACATATGGGGAGATGATTAGCTTGGACCTCCATGGGGCTAAAATCCCACCAGATGGATGTTGTGACCCCAACCAAGGGCAAAGAGACAAAAGAGGATGGCGCCAGGAAGGAAGAAGTGTGTTTCCCTTCGACCATGACATTGGCCCTTGAATCCCTTGACATCATCCTTATTGACCCTTGACGTCATCTAGTTAGGGTTTGACATGAGGACAATTTGGTGCTAGTTGACACATGTGGCAACATTTGAGGCCTCTGGAGGCATAACATTTTTCATTTGAGGCCTAAATTTCCATGATGGGGGCCTAATGTCACCCTAGAGGGGCATGACGTCATCCCTAAAATGAAATTAGGGTTTTAATTGTTGAATTTATGTAAAAATGAGATTTTTGATGTAAATTGGCCATGTCGGCCTTTTATGAACTAAAAGACAATTAAAGGTCATTGATATTGTATAAATAAGAGACAAGAATCTTGTATTTTATCATTCACTCATCACTTAAGTGTGGTTCTGAAATTTGGTCTTAAAGTTTTTTCGCTGAAATTAGTGGTGCACACTTCTTGGAGGAGGCATTTATTGGTGTATTTTGTCTATTTTCATGTGGAGGATCCTCAACTAGGGTGATTTGATTAATTATTCTTGCTGAAGTAAGTGGAAAATATTCATTTATTTATTGTGAATGAATACTTATGGTTAATTTTACTTGTTTCATGTCTAAGATTATGAAATTACTTGCTTGAAATTCTAGGGGAAAGACATATGTTATTATCGTTTTCCCTATAATCTTTCATGTGCTAAAATTTATTGAAAGGCACCTAAATTGAAGTAGATACTAGAGCCCTACCATTTTAGCACTCTAGTAAGCCTACTTCCATGCCTAATTGCAGATTTTATTACAATTTGTTGAAAGAAAGGAGAAATCGCTAAGGCCTAACCATTGTTACTTCCTAGCAATTATCTCTTGGAGGTGGATTTTTTAGGCCTTGGGATACCAACACCTTCCTTATGCTCTCCATCCCTTTGACATATCATTATCATTTCTATATTTCCTCTAAGATTTTTTGCTTCCATTAGTGACTCTATTTACCCTAGAAAGGCACTAGACTACCAACTGCAAGTGTTGATTGATCAAACAAACACTCATTCTCTTATCCTTGAAGCCTTTACTAACATCTTCTAACCCTAAATTAGACTAACTCCCAAGATAACTTGATACTGTATCAAAACATTGCTGCAATCATACAAACATACATTTATTTGATACATTTACCTACATAACATGCACTAAAACCATTGAAAACTCAATTGTGATAATTGCTAGTCAATCTACTAGGTAAGTGCTAACTTTGTATGGTATTATCTTGGACTTTTGAACTTTATAATTTGTTGTTGTTGAAAAATATTGCTACAGCCATCTAATTGCAGCAAATTCTCTACAAAAGTGACATTAAAATCTAGCTAAACATTTCCAACTTTGCTTATGACAATTTACTATCAATTTTCCTAGTCAAAGTCATTTTTTCGTGTCTTTTTTCAAGCAATTTCAAGGCATAAATCTTGTGGTTGTTATAAAATATTAATTGTTGTTATAAATTTTTGCATTGCTGCGAATTCATATCAGCTAGCTTACTTTGTGAATTTTTATTGTCTTATGAAGTACTAACAATCATTTGGTACTTAGAAGGTGCCTCGTTTTCCTTATTGTCTTGTTCAAGTTAGGTACACAATATTATCCATTTTCTTCATCCTTTAAGACATAAAAGAAACCTTTGATTTGAGTGATCTGTGAGAGGTGAAGGATTTCCTTGTGATTACTTTCCTCAACCTTCTCCAAACCCCCAGGTCACCAGAGACGTCTCCTCGGGGGTAGTCTTGACATACTCTTAAATAGAAAGGGATCTCCTATTAAGGTGACAGTGATAGGTTATTCCTAGTTAAGCCAATTTTGTGTCCACTTTCCTTAGATTTTGGGAAAGTACAAATTGTTTGATAACATTTTGGCATCGTTGTTGGGGAACACTAAGTCAATTTTCCTCAAGATGATACTTTTTCGGTAATCCTTTTCTCAAAAGAATTTATCTTACAAATCTAACTTGGCAACTCCACCAAGGATGATATTGTTAAGGTCCTAACCCGCACATAGGTAGATCAATGTATTCGGATGTAATAAAGGTCAATATTAATAAGACCTTTCAATAAAATAGAATAAGGCGGATGTAAGAAGACCTAATAGAAGCTTCCACTTCTAGAAGGATC
>ML776681.1:1091003-1142405 GCA_009831015.1 Picea engelmannii | reverse complement strand
AGATGCCACTTGGGAACCAGCTACCATTCTGCAGCAGTTTCCACATCTCAAGCCTTGAGGACAAGGTTGTTTTTAAGGGGGCGAACATGTTAAGGTCCTAACCCACACATAGGTAGATCAATGTATTCGGATGTAATAAAGGTTAATATTAATAACACCTTTCAATAAAATAGAATAAGGAGGATGTAAGAAGACCTAATAGAAGCTTCTGCTTCTAGAAGGATCTTCCTCTAGATGCTTGTTTTTAGTATAAATAGGAGTCGAGGGTATGAGAACCCTAGGTTGGATATTATTGTAACAGAGCACTACTCGATTGGAGGTTTCCCCCTCAAAGAGGCCTGTGAACATTGCTATCTGATTCAAAGTGCTATTTCTGTTGCTATTTCGTATATCATTTCTGTGTATTGTGAAGATTATGCTGGATATTTTACCGTTATTTTGTCATTTCTAGCATTTCATTTCTGTTCTGCATATTTTATATATCTGGTATCTTGCATATATCCTCATCCCTTTGATAGTTTCAAGAAAATTATTTGGCGACTCCACAAATATTAGGGAGGTATACCAATCCTTCAAAGTCCTTTAGAAGAAAACCTCCCCAAAACTCTCTCATAGCGACTTCATTGTTCATAGGAAATATTCCTTTGAACACAATGTCTAACGTAGGAACTCAGACTGTTAATCCAAACCAAGATAATAACAAGAAACAATGGTCATCCAATCTTTTCAAACTGTCAAACATAACAAACATACTAGGATACCCAAGGAAAATTCCCCCCTAGGTATCAGAAATGGTTACCTAAATTCATTGGTAATGATGTAGTCAATGTTTAGGATCATATGAGAAACTTTTGGGCATTCTTTCAGCTTCATGCCATCAGTGATGATGCTGAATATTTAGCTAGGAAATTTTTCTCTGATACCCTCCATGATGGCCCCAGACAATGGTACAATGGTCTCCATGATGCTAGTATTAAAACCATGTATAAGTTGGAGGAAATATTCCTCAAAATATGGAGTTTCAAGGAAGACCCCAACATGTTGTTGATAAGGCTGAATAACATCACAAAACAGGTGAATGAAAAAGTTAGGGAATTTCATGATAAATTTGAAAGCTTAGTGCAAAAGATCCCAATGAGCCATCATACTTAAGACAATTTTCTTCTCTTTCTTTACACCAACGCCTTTACATGAAAGATGGGATTTCTCCTTAGAGACAAAGACACTTAAAAAATCCATGAGGACCAAGAGGTAGCTACAAGGATTGAAGACAATCTATCATCATCCATAGTTGACCCTTTCTTTGCCCCAAGAGTCAAAATAGACGCTAAACCTAAGATAGTCCATAATGTTGAACCTACCTCAGATATTAGCGTTATCTTAGAAAAGATACAGTTGAATGTATATGGCATGGTAAAAGCCCAATAATTAATGATGAATAGTATTTTCAACTTGGAAAGAGCTCAACAACAAGCTCCTAGGATTCCTTACAAAGGGAAATTCCATAAAGGGACTCAAGTTTTTAGACTGAAAAATGATCAATAAGTTCCTAATACTTTAGCCTCTACAAACATGGTAGATGAAAACCCTTGGTGCTTACAGTGTAGAGACTCACGTTGGGAGCATGAATGTCCCCTGAATAATGGTGAACACAACCAAGTGAATGTTATCAATCACACCATTGAGGGTCCTCAATATTTCCTTAATGTCACGCTTGAGGAACATCAAGAAGGCATAAATAAAGCATCCAGGAAGGCTAGAATGGAAGTGATAAATAATCTTGATCAAGAGTCGAGAGAAAAGTTAAAGAAACATTAATTCCAAGTGTATACTAGGCAAAAACGAACGAACCAACCTCTCTCTACTGGACCTATAATTTCAAAACCAAGACCTCCACCTATGAACATACTTCTTCCTAAAAATCCTCCCAAATCTAACTAGGTCGATTTGAACTTTGAATTTGAAGGTGCCTTGGAAAAAATGCGCGTAACCATTCCACTAAGGGAAGTCATCAAGGTCCCATCTGTAAAATAAAGGTTCGATTTTTTTTTCAAAGTATTAGATTAGCCAATGGACCCTCCTATCATGTTACAAGAAGACCATTTTAGGGATCAGTATGATGGGCACTCTCCTTTATTAGTGACATTGTTGGTTAATATCAAATGTCTTAACAATTATATGCTTGATTCATGAGCATGTGCTAACATTATGTCTTTTAAGGCCACTGAGAAACTAGGCCTAAAGGCTACACGACCTTATAGGAATGTGTGTGGTTTTGAATCCAGGGTCATACCCACTCATGGGGTAGTTGAAAATGTTGAAGTATGCCTTGGTAAATATCTAGAGAGAGTGATCCACGTGGATATTGTGGTTTTAGATGTCCCAGACGTATGGTTAATTCTTTTTTCTAGGAAGTTTGATGCAATGTTGGGAGGTACCATAGAAATGGATCTAACTTACATCAATGTGACTATGAATGATGGGACAATAAGCCACTTCCCAAATGTGCCAATGGACAAGGTCCATGTGCAATAAATTGAAAATGATGTTGAAACTAGTGAAACACATGAGCCAATCAAGGAAAACCTTCCTCTATTTTCTTCAAAGGATTTTCCTTTCGCTTTAGAGGAAGATTTTGATAAAATACAATGGCGAAAGAAGGAAGAATATAAACAACTCCTAGATAAATACAAGGACAAATAAGTTGGGACTGCCAAGCTATTAAAGAAAGGGGATGATGATCATGCCAACCCAACAGGAAGTCTTCACAGCTGAATCCCACCCTCCTCCTTCAAAACAATATACTAGAGTTGTACAAGAAACAACCAAGTTCAAAGCAAAGGATTACCAAGAGGGAGATATGGCCTGGATGTGGGATACAAAAAAAAGAGAGAGCCTACTAATGTTAAGGGGAATGTAGAGTTTTGTTTTGTACCTTTTAGAGTTGGAATGAATTCAGTCAATGATTCCTACTATCTATCCTACTAGCGGTTAGTGGACACCTCCTCAAACCCCATCATGGGGAAAAGACTTGACTTCATAAGTAAGTACAAGTAAGTTACGTAGGCATTTGCATTCATTGTATATACCATCTACATGTCATGCTAGAGTAGTATAGTTGTAATTTCATTTTCATTTGTATATATATGTTTGCTTACTTTTTATTACATTGTATCATATATGAGCGAGGGGTGATATCACCACCCCAAAAGATTACTAATTATTTTTGCTGAGATCTAGCAGATTACAAGTCATGCCAGAGATGCTAAGGTTCTCATTCTCTCTATGGTGAGAAAATGTCCCCGATTTGCAGCTATATGTTATCCCCCCATCCTATGGATAACTAAGGAGATTATGTCTTGAGGCCCACAGGGCCTAGACATGGAGTACCGAGAGCCATATGACTTGAGATTGGCCCCGGAGGGCCCATATTTTCTTCAGTGCATCCTGTCTATCAGTAACAGGAGCATCCATCCCACTGGCCTGATCCTGAAGTACAATTGGGTGTTGCTCCATGAGATAATGAGTTCGGGTATCATGGTATGTGTCACTATAATATTCGAAGCATTTGAATATGTTGCACTGAAATCTCCTTTGTTTCATAACGTTTTCTTGGAAATTATTCTCTTTAACTTTTTCATACATGGGGGGGTCACAAAGTGACCTAGTAATTTGGTTCCCTTAGGGATGATTTTCCACTAGGTGTTTCTATGAAATGTCATCGTCCATTCCTTCCACACTTACCACTTTTCATCATTGTCCCTCTAATATTCCCCTACCTTGGTTCGAGCATTGGGTTTGCCACACTAGGAAGGGTTGTAACTTTCCTTGTGGGAAGAAGGGGCTAAAGTCCTAGAGGGTAAAAGTAGCTGGCAAGAGTTAAAATCCAAAACAAAACCTTTGCTATGAATTTCCCAGGGATTCCCGAGAAAGCAATAAAGGGCTTCTTAGTAATAAAAGGGAACCCATAAGATAAAATAAAACTCAAGGTCTAGTTGTTGGATAGGAGGTCTCATCATGAGCTGGCCTATTAGGTCCATGGGCATGTAGAGGTATGAAACTACCATATACCTATTCACTAAACTAGGGTAGTGGATCTTGGTGGCATATCCAAGAGAAAGGGGGTCTCATCACGAGCCAACCTTCCCATTTATGTGAAGTGCTTGTGGGTAACGTTGTCACCACTGGTCACCATGCCAAGACAATGTCTCCCAGCTATTCCCTTGAAAAGAAAAAGTAATAAGACAAATAATAAAAGGAATTGAATGGTATAGGAAACAATGGCATCCATGACAAGGTGCATCTCACCTTCTACAAAGGCACCCACAGGCAATACCTACATATCCCTATTACCACTACACCCCTTGCCCAAACATTCCCCTACAACATTTCACACACTTACATGACCTAGATTGGTCTTCACCTGGGAAAAACCCAAAAATTGAGGAGGATTATCCCAATAGGACATCCTGAGACCCTATCCAAACCTGTCTTGTTAAACTGCATAATGTCATTGAGCATTTTTCTGGGTAAAGGGGGGTTTGATGCACATGTTTGGGTAATTTGATTATTGGATGTGATTGACATTGCTATGGTCCTTGTGACTTATGAGCCCATGGAGGGCATACTTATTGTTGATGCAGGACCATTCTCGGTGGACAGGCACATATGGGGATATAATTAGCTCGAACCTCCATGGGGCTAAAATCCCACCAGATGGTTGTTGTGACCCCAACAAGGGGAAAATATACACTAGAGGATGGCACTAAGAAGGAAGAAGGAAATTTCCCCAAAGACACTATGGTAGGCCTAGAACCAGGGGTGTCTTGCCATTCTACCATGACATTGGCCCTTGAAGGCCCCTGACACCATCGTATTGACCCTTGGTGTCATCCAATTAGGGTTTGGCATGGGGACGGTTTGGTGCTAGTTGGTATGTGTGGTAGCATTTCATGCCTATGTAGGCCTAATGTTTTGCATTTGAGGCCTATCATTTCATGATGGGGGCCTAACGTCCATAAAGTAGGCCTATCATTTCATGCCTATGTAGGCCTAACGTCCATAAAGTGAAATGGGCATGACGACATCCATAAAGTGAAATTAGGGTTTTAATTGTTGAATTTATGTAAAAACTCTATTTTTGATGTAAATTGGCCATGCCGGTCTTTTATGACCTAAAAGACAATTAAAGGTCATTGATATTGTATAAATAAGAGACAAAACTCTTGTATTTTATCATTCACTCTTCACTTAAGTCTGGGTCTGAAATTCGGCCTTCCTTAAGGGTTTTTGGCTGAAATTAGTGGTGCACACTTCTTGGAGAAGGCATTATTGGTGTATTTTGGCTATTTTCATGTGGAGGATATTCAATTAGGGTGATTTTCTTGATTATTCTTGGTGAATTAAGTGGAAAATATGCATTTATTTATTGTGAATGAATGCTTATGGTTAGGTTTTCTTTTTTTATGTCTAATATTGTGAAATTTCTTGCTTGAAACCCTAGGGGAAAGACATATGTTATTATGTTTTTCCCTATAATCTGTCATGTACTAACATTCCTTGAAAGGAACCTAACGTGAAGTAGCTACTAGATACCTACCATTGTATCACTCTAGTAATCCTACTTCCATGATTAATTTCATATTTTATTACAATTTGTTCAAAGAAATGATAAATTGCTAGGGCCTAAACATTGTTACTTCCTAGCAATTATCTCTTGGAGGTGGATTTTTTAGGCCTTGGGATACCAACACCTTCCTTATCCTCTCCATCCCTTTGAAATATCATTATCATTGCTATATTTCCTCTAATATTTGATGCTACGATTAGTGACTCCATTTACCCTAGAAAGACACTAGACTACTATCTACAAGTGTTGATTGATCAAACAAACACTCATACTCTTATCCTTGAAGCCTTTACTAACATATTCTAACCCTAAATTAGAATAACTCCGAAGATAACTTTCTTCTATAGAAAAACACTTCCACATCCATACAAACATACACTGTTTTGATACATTTACCTACATAAATTTCACTAAAACTATTCAAAACTCAATTGTGATAATTTCTAGTCAATCTACTAGGTAAGTGCTAATTTTGTATGGTGTTATCTTTCACTTTCGACCATTAGAATTTTCTGTTGTTGAAAAGGATTTCTATAGCCATCTAACCGCAACAAATTCTCTACAAAAGTGACATTAAAAGATAACTAAACATTTCCAACTTTGCTTGTGACAATTTACTATCAATTTGCCTAGTCAAAGTCACTTTTTCTTGTCTGTTTTCAAGCAATTTCAAGGCATAATATTGTGGTTGTTATAAAGTATTAATTTCTAAACTATAAACTATTACATTGCTGCAAATTCATATCAACTAGCTTACTTTGTGAAGGTTTATAACTTTATAGTCTTATGAATTACTAACAATCATTTGGTACTTGGAAGGTGCCCCGTTTTCCTTGTTTTCTTTTTCTGGGAAGGCACACAATATTATCCATTTGATTCATCCTTTAAGACATAAAAGAAGCCTTTTATTTGAGTGATATGTGAGAGGGGAATGACTTCCTTGTGACTACTTTCCTCGGCCTTCTCAAAAACCCCAGGTCACCGGGCACGTCTCCCCTAGGGTAGTCTTGACATACTCCTAAATAGAAAGGGATCTCTTATTAAGGTGATAGTGATAGGTTATTCCCAGTTACACCAATTTTGTATTCACTTGCCTTGGGCTTTTGGAAAAGTAAAAATTTTGCTATAACATCCACCAAGTAAGTATCTTTTGGTTATTTTATTTCTAGGGAATTTTTGTGATTTTGTATGGGTTTATTCCATAAAATTTTGACACCATGATGTAGTTTGTTGACATATTACATGGCTATAGTCAATTTATTTGGAATTTTGTTGGCATCCATTAAACTTGAGGTAAGTGTCTCAAACCAACATATAGGGTTATGTTTTTCCCTGCATCAACATCTCACATTATTAACTATCCATTCTACCATAAAAAAACCTTAGGTTTGATCCAATTAGGTTGCGACATTATCCATTCTTTTTTTCATGTCGTAACTTGTATGCTAGTTCCTACCCTTCATGGGATCCCTAGTTAGCAACATGATTTCCATCTAGTGCCAATGTTACGATTTCTTGTAGGAATGAGAACCTGTTTGTACACCTTTAATGACTCAAAATGAGCCTCATTATTCTCACTTAATCTATGTTCTATCCATATCTCGAGGGAGTTCCCATATTTTTTATGTTACTTTATGGTCGTACATGCATTTGTTGGTTATGTATTAGTGCCTACTGTTGCACCACTATTTTATCTGATCTCGCTTATCGCCATTGCAGTCACACTTGACCTCTTTCCTTATGTATTAGCTTTCCTCCATTTTTTGACCCTATACCAATGGATAGAACCACTGCTATGAGTGGACCTCACTTGCTAGTACCAATTTGCATTCATTTTGAATAGATTAGTTCCATGCACTTGGAACATAGAAGCATGTTGTTAAGCCACTCATTGATTTGAATTTATGAGAGGAATGAAATGAAAACACAAATTTATAATATTAAAATAGAGACACAATGAATAATAACAAAGATATAGTAAAACTTGATTTCTATTAAGAAATATGTTGAAACTGTAAAATGCAGACTTTAACAAGCTTGCTAGAATGGTGGCAACTTATCTCTGAGAAGAGATTTGACTAATACACTCATTCACAAGAACATGAGTACAATGAGGCTATGAAATAATTTTTACAATAAACATGAATGCCAAAACCCTAGACATCCAAAAACCTAACCCTAGGAGATGAAGTGCCAAAAGTCATGTGGGCCCCGTTGGGGTAAGTTGGTACATCAACTTCTTGGGGTCGTAACTTTTGTAGACGATCTTTGTTTTAGGCGCACGATAGCCTGTTGGAAAGGTCCATTCGAGGAATACACATTATTTCATCAAAATTTAACTTCAAGTATAATTTGAGTGTGAATATCCCTAAAAATGTTGTTTAGGGCCTCAAAATGACCTTGAAATTTCAGGACCCTAAAACTAGGAAAAAACTACCAAACTGAGAAATTGCTAAGATGAGCCAGTTGGAATAGTTGGGTGGCCACCGATATCCACCTAGATAAATCATAAATACTTTGGAAGCAATGGTTTCCATTGAGTTGAGATCCCCCATCATATGAGGAAATATCTACTAAATTTGGCCACGAGTGAGCCACTTTCCTTGGTGCATGAGATGCCCTTCTTTAACAACTTGATAAAGTTGGATCTTCTGTTGGCGAGTTCCCTTGACCTTTGTGTCCATGATATGATCAGTGTATTCCTTTTCCATGCATTCAAGGTTAATATATGTTTCTATCAATTGTTCTGTTATCTCTTAGGTGTCCAATAATGGTGGAAAATATGGTCGAAGGAGGTCCATATTAAATACTAGATGCAAGCCAAGGAAGGGGGGAATGTTGAGATCAAAATCATTATCACCCACAACCTTGGTGATAGTGTAAGGTCCATATCAGAGTGTATGAATATTCCAATGGGGTCTCGTAAGACATTTATTCTGCAAGTGTAACCAAACTTTATCTCCCACATGAAACTTGTGTGGAACTTGGTGTTGATCATGGCGTTTCTTGTACTTGGCATTGGACTTGTGTAAAATATCTTGAACCTGTTGAAAAATGTGTTGGATACACTCATTGAACCTGGTAGCTTTATCGGCTATAGTTTGAGCATGGGACAAGTCTTCTTGGGTGGCTACAAGGGGTAGTGCAACATCCATGGGACCCAATGGTTGAAATCCCAACCCGACCTGAAAGGGGCTATGGTCAGTTGAGCTATGTAGGGATATTTTGTAGTTGTTATGAACATAGGGAATAATATCATCCCATGTGTAGGGATGCTTGTAATTGTACATGAAAAGGATATGCACGATCATCTGGGGGTGGAAGGAAGTGGATTTGGTGATCTTGGTGTCCAACAATGACCAAAGGCTCAACCAAAATATGTTGAGGATCCATATGTCATGATATGAGATGATGGTTTGTGGTATCCCAAAATGTACCCAAACGCATTCGAAGAATAGGTTGGATTTGGCCTCTGTTGTGATTATTTTCTTGCAGGCGACCAAAATTTCCATTTTAGAAAAATGATCAACCACCACAAAAACACAATCATTTCCCTAATTAGTTGATGGAAGGCCCGAAATGTAGTATATGGATATGCATATCCAGGGCCTTTCGGGAGTAGGCAGAGGGTTTTACATGCCTTGTTTATTAATGGTTATTTTTTTAATGGAGTAGATAGTGCAAGACTTGATATACTTGCTAACATCCTATCAAAATGTTGGCCAATAGAAATGTTGTTGCAACACTTCCATTGTCCTTTCAATGTCAAAGTGTCCTTCCACCTGACTGTAGTGGGATTCCCAAATAATATTTTCTCACTCTCTTGTTGGGTCACATAGATGGCCCAAATGGCACAACATCCCAACTTGAAGATGGAAATCAATGGCAATTGTGTTTATGCCTGACATCTCATAGGTGGCAGAGAAGTTAGGGTCTCTCTCATAGAGTTGGGGCCACCCAGAGGTCTCGTGGTCACAAGATTTTATCACCGTGGTGAGTGCTCCAACTAGAGGGAGGTTGAGAAAATAAGTGACATGGTTGGTGCTTCCTATATCATAATTTATTTTGAGATGGAACTGCTGCAAGTGTGTGAACCACTTCTGATGGCACTCATTCTACAATTTTCCTCGTGTCTACGTGAACTACAATAACTTATGATTGGTGTGGATGACTGTCTCCTTCCTAAGAATGTAATTCCTCCATTGGAGAAAGGATTGGACAATGGAGTCCATTTCTTTTTCATAATTAAGGTACTCAGGGACATTATTTGATAGCTTTTCACTATGATAGGCCACAAGGTGTCCGTGCTAAGTGAGAATTGTTCCCACAACATAGTCTAAAGCATATGTCTCGATATCAAAGGGATGTTGTAGGTCAGCTAATGAGAGCATTGGGGATGATAACAAGTGCTACTTCAAATCATCAAATTCTTTTTTTTGAGACAAGACCCACACAAAATTTTCCTTACCACCTCCCTTGGTTACTTGGTTGAGGGCCCATGAAATATGGGAGAATCCCAACATGAACCTACGATATAAATTGACAAGGCCTAAAAAGCTTCGAAGATCAATTATTGTGGTTGGGGCTAGCCAGTCACGAATGACCTAGATCTTGGTAATATCAACATGCACCCCATGCTAATCAACAATGTATCATAGGTATTGGATCCTATCCATGCCAAAGGATCATTTTTCCAAATTTACATATAGCTTGTGTTGTCACATAGTGTGCATAACCTATTGAATATGTTGTATGTGTTCCTCCAAATTCTTGTTGTATATGAGGATGTCATCTAGATACACCACCAAAAAATAATTGGTGAAAGGCCACAAGATATTTTCCATCATCCTCATGAATTTTTTTGGGGCATTCGTCAAACCAAAGGCCATGACCAACCATTCGAAAATAACTTCTTTCGAGTTGAAGGAAGTTTTCCATACATATGTTTGCTCTATTGGGACTTGATGTTAGCTAGACTTCATATCAATCTTAATGAATTATTTGGACTCCTTGAGCTAGTCAAGGAGATCATCGATCTGTGGAATCGGGTACCGGTTCCCGACTGTGATTTTATTTAGGGCCCAATAATCCATGCCATGTCCCACCTTTCTTCTGCACAAGCATGATTAAGATTTTGCATGGTGATGAGATGGGTCGAATGTGCCCCTTTGTCAACATTTCTTAGATATGACACTTCATCTCCTTGTTTTCTAACAAAGAGAGACAATAGACTGTCCCATTGGGTAGCGGTGGGTCGTGGGTCATATCGATTGAATGCTTCATCTGACAGTGTAGAGGTACCCTAGTGGGTGAGGAGAAGATTTTGTTTTCATTCTTCCACAACCTTATCCACTTGATTCTACTACGTGGAGAGATCAGTCATAGAGGCCATGGATGTGGCTGCAACATTTTTCCCACTTTGAGAGTGAATCACAAAGAAGAGAAACTTCCCAATCTAAGAGATGACCTTCCTTCATTGCTTGGCAGAGATCAAGGAAATGGCAGTAGGTGGGACTACCTAGGGTATCATGTACAATTTCCTATCCAAAGTAATAATAACATGGTGAGGCCTAAACTAATATACAACATGGCGCTTCCATAAATAATTTTGGCCTAAAATAACATCACAAAATTCAAGGGGAGCGACATCACACAAGACCTCATCTTTGAAGGGCTTGATTCTGTATGACATGCAACATTGTTGGCTAACGTGAAGATTGATTCCTAGGTGGAGCCATCCGATGTTGTATGGTTACATGTGTGGCATTGTCGGTAAGGAAAATCACTTGATGAACTTTTCTAAGATGATGTTATTCTATCTATTGCTATCAACAATGAAGTGAACTGGAGTACCCTTCTCCCAGATCTGTGAATGAAAGAGACTCTCGCCTTCCTCTATCTCATCAAGTTTACTAGGCTCAATATTGGTGGTAGAAATGGTGGAATTGGGTTCCACATCAATAATCCATCTCTACTTTTTTGGTTCTGACTCTGAGTCAAAACTCACATCTAATTCAGAGGCTTTCACCTCCACCACCAATGACTGCTTTGAGAGAAAATTGACAGTGTTATGCCAATGGATCTTATGGAAGTCACACTACTTTCGAATGTCTTTCTTTATCTTTCCACTATCCTTCTTTATTTTCGGATTATACTAGTTGTCCTGAGGCTATCCATATTTTATTTTCCCCTTTTTTGCGGGTTAGGGCTGCCCTTTCTATGCTTTCTCTATGAGGGGTTACTAGACCCAAAATGTCACGTCTTTTGTTTAAGATTCTGCTCGATTTTGACAACATATCAATAGGCTGAATCCAAGGATGAGATGTATAGAAACTCATTTTATACCTGGATGTATCTATGAAGACCACCACGGTACTTGAGCACCATATTTTTCTCAGAATATTTGATACCCATCTTTGTGTGCAAGGTATGGAAGACATTGGTGAATTATGCACTGTTTGGTCTCTTTCTTGCCGTAGTGTGGTCCATATTGTATACAAGTCGTCATAACTTCCAACAGGGTAGTATTGTTCCTTAGTAACATCCTTGAAGGAACCCCAAGTGGGTGAAATTGCAAATAATATGGATCCCTCTTTTTCCTTTTTCTCACAGAAAGTCTCCCACCAATATTTGACATTGGGGATGACCTTGAGGAGTGAAAATGTAATATTTTCTATATTGGAAAATTTGTGGACAAAAAAATACCCTTATATAAGGTTTAACCATTTATATATGACATTCGCATCTATTTGACCTTTAAATATAGGAATATCAAAATTGATTTGTACCTTGAAGGGGTAGACACCTCCACTTGAGTTATATGCATCACTTTTCGACAACCATCGAAGGATTTGTGCAAAGTTGTACATCATCTCATTCCTTTGTCACTCAAGGGCTTCCTCGACCAACATTTTGAAAGGATATCTTGTCTCGTCATATTTATTTTCACCCTCCATGGAATTTTTGTTGGGCGTGCGAGAGAAGTTGTCCTCAAGAGAAACAATATCGAGACCCAACTCTCTATACCCTGACCTCATCGAGGACATGCACTGAAAACTAAAAGGAGCAGACCACTCTGATACCACTGATCCAGATTTATGAGAGGAAAAAAATGAAAACAAATATTTTTAATATTGGTGCAGAGACACGGTGAACAATAAAAGAGATACAATAAAACATGACTTCTATTGATAAATATGTTGAAACTATAAAATGCAAACTGAAACAAGCTTGCTAGAATGATGGAAGCTTATCTATGAGAAGAGATGTGACGGCTATGCTTATTCACAATAATATGAGTACAATGAGGCTCCAAAAGACTTTTTATAATAAAAATGAATTCCAAAACCCTATACATCCAAAAAACTAACCCTAGGATATGAAACACCAAAAGTCGTGTGGGCCCCGTTGGGGTAAGTTGGTACATCAACTTTTCAAGGTCGTAAATTTTGCATACGATGTTTGTTTTAGGCACACAATATCCCATTGGAAATGTATATATGAGGACTACATATTATTCCATTAAATTATAACTTTGTCTATAGTTTGATTGTTGTGATCCCTAAAAACTCTATTTAGGGCCTCAAACGCCCTCAAAAGTTCATGAACCGAAAACTAGGATAAAACTGCCAAACTAAGAAACTACCAAGATGAGACAGTTGGAATATGTCGGTGGCCACCGATATCCATATGGATCACTCATTCTCTCCATAAAAACTTACTTTTAACTCTTTTTCCTATTCATTAAACCATGAAAAGGACCCTCACCGGGATATCTTTTAACTCTTTTTTGTGCTCACTAAACCATGAAAACGAAACATGATGAGTATAATTTTACCTGTTTTTTGGACTCATAATTTTTTTATGAAAAATAAACTATTAAGAATACTTTCATATCTTTTTCATTCTTGTAAAACCATGGAGGATAAACTTAGAAAAAAATAAGAATACCCAGGGCTTTTTTTTTACCATTGATCTGTATTCTAAAAAGTGATAGTCGTTAGTTGTGTTTCCCTTGAACATTGCAACTATTTGCATCATTGTATTATAGTTGGGTTATGTCTTTCTTAGGAGACGTACCATCAATATGAGTCATATAATCCCCTAGTTGGTTACTCTTCTAGTCAGTATTGAGAGTTCTTCAATGCCTCATGTGTTGTTGCACTATATCAATGGTGGTCTATTCAATGTTGCAAGGGCATCATTATGTTGTTCTATATGTTCAAGTTAAGTTAACCTTGATTCAGCCATATGTTTTGTATAAATCATGCCTACGTATAAGAAAGACCTCCCTTGGATCTTCCCTTGATCCAAGACATATAGTGGGATAGACTAATGCATAATTTTCTTTAGATATACTAGATTCATTCAAATTTAAGCAAGAAGATAGAATGGCATAACTTTGAATAGATAGTTTCCTTACATATCCTGTCCATCGCAGCTCCGAAGATCCATCTCCAACTCCTACGACCTTCTTTGTACACACAAGTGACAACAAATACCAATCCTCAAAACCTATTAATATTTAGAAAAACTCAGATCTATCCTATATATAATTTGATCTACTCAAGGAAACATCATATTTAACACAAGAAAATATTAAACACTGAATACATAAGAATTGGAAGGGGAAAACCATATATATATATATATATATATATAAAAATCAAATAGATAATGAATACATCAACATGTCATACCTTGAGTCATGATGCATTCCTCCAAGGATATTTTCTCTTGCTCCTTTCTATCCCTCAAACAAGAAAGGATAATCTAAAGTGAACATCGATTTCTTATGGAAGAGATCCTATGAAATTCTTCCAGCATGTACCTGTAAATGATTCTTATTCCTCTTTCCCATGGAATTTCTTCTTTATATATATTGGTGGAGGATCCTAGGAGAGGATTCTAGATCTCTAGAACTTAGTGAAACTTTAATGTATTTATATTTCCAAAGATCATATCATGAGATAACCAACTCATCCAATGTTTATGTCCTCCTAAATCACCAAATCTAGAAGGTTGTAGAGGTGGTTGTGAGCTAGAAGTAGTGCAACCAACGATTGGTTGTGGGCTACAAGTCAGTTGGGTAGAGACCATTTATGCTCTGTCAAATAGTTGGGGTGTGAACATCCTAAAAAATAGGGAAAAATCATTACAAAAGAGTGTGACTTAGCATGAATCATCAATGTGTCCTTCATGATTCCTTAGGTTGGAAAATAAGGTTGTAACAGATACCCCCTAATGTGTGAGGTAAAAATAGGAACTAATGGTTAAAAAAAATTATGATAATGGTCACCAATGTGAGGTAGAGTAAGGAAGGAGATAAGATATCAAGAAGTTGTGGAGTACCTGCAATCAAACATCAAGTATATATAGATCATCCCCAAGGTAGGCATACCCATTCTCAAAATAGATACAAAGAATGGTTGCCAACACAATACACTATGGATCCATGAAGTCAAATGAAATATCATGGCCATGAAAAAGTACATAGTTTATGTGGATGCATGATAACATTGGAAAATTATTTCCACACGGGATTATGTGTCTAGACATGGAAATCGTCCAAATAATTATATCCTTGACTTTACTTTAATTAAAGAATTTGTTAAAGTAAAGTGATTTTATTAATTAATTCGATTAATTGAGTTATTTAAGGAAATGCTAAAAGTTAGAATTTAATGTTATCCTTTGATCTCAAGTGAGGTGAGAAGTAATCTCAATCGTCAATCAATTTGGAGATTAGGGTTAGGTTATAAATCAAGATTACAAAAGAATGTCTAGGGTAAAGGAGAAGACACTTCACATGACTTGATATTCTTAAGAGAAGAGAAGAAATTTTTCTTAGATAGTTGTATGACGAAGGATTGTGATTCAAGGAGATCTCGAATACATGGAGAAGGAATTCCATCTAGATATCAGGTCAAGGAGAAGAAAGAATAGAGGCAACTGCAAGTGGTTTTTAGCAGAGTGAAGCCACATGAAAGGGTCGAGCCATATGGAATTTTTCGTACATACCTTGAGGTCATGTACACGTGCGTCAATTCATATAGGTGCATATATACAAGTTTACTTAAGGAAGGAACATACACCTCAAAAATCATGCTATATCTGGGTCGCACATCAAATCAAACTTTTTCAGGTTTGTTTATAGTTGTGTTTTTCTCAATGGGCCATTATCCCAGTTACGAGAGCTCTGATTTTGTCATACTGAAATCATCTCGGTATCGGTTTTCCCTTTGATTTTTGTTTATAGGTATAAACCCCAAAATATTGGTGTTTATGTGTGCATGATTTGGTTTCCATTTTTTCTTCCAATATATTTATTTTAGTTTAATATTCTATCAATTTATTTTTGTTATGTGAGATGCTAATCTGATTTGTAGTAAGGAAATCACTAGATAACAAGACAAATAGGATTGGAGTAAGGGAATTTCAACATGATATCAAACTTGTGTCTCAGAAAAGGAGACAACATTAGGTTGCACAACGACATATCTATTAGATCCAAGTGACCAGAAGATAGATCTAGTTCAGATCTAGGTTTACAAAAATAGATCTATTGGATCAGGAGTGTCAGGGTGGGTGTCTGAAGGACCAAGAACAAATACACTATATTTTGCAGAAGATCTATTATATTTGTAGGATATCTTAGCAGATCCATAACCAATAGATAGAAATCAAAGGCCAAATTTTAGGGAAATGGTTGAATAAGGAAGAACCAAGGTTTTCCAATTTTATGGAGTTGTATGCAGGTTGTAGAAGGAATAGGCATGTACATATGTAGGTCTCTTTGAATACATGCATGTATACACAAGTTGCAGTAATAATATACCCATACATACATGGGTTTAAAAAGGTAAATTCATGTACATACATGGGTTTCAATGGTGTCGCGGGCGTACAAGTTTGTATAGGTCAATATAGGGGCATTTTACGTAGCAGGTTATTTCTAGGGAAATTTATTAGGTCTAAAGGGATGGAATCAACACCTATGAGATTTTAATACATATTGGATGGAGCATCCAAATTCTTATATTGGAAATCAAGAGTGACTTTGGTGTTAAAGGAGTATGTCCTTTGGGAGTTAGTGGAAAAAGCAGTTGTTCCACGAACAAATCCGATAGCTTTGGTAGTTCATGAGAAGAATGAGATCAAAGTTGAGAGGGTTATCTTGGATTCAATGAAGGATCATTTGATTTCTCACCTATATCATAAAAACATGACCAAATATATGTTTGATGGCTTGGTAGGTTTATTCTAGAGTATTACACACTAAAATGTGACACTTAAGTGTCACATATATTATGCACCCAAGTGTCACAAGTGTCGCAAGTGTCGCAAAAGTATCATATGCACCTTAATAAGTGTTGCATGAACTTTATCAAGTGTCATATGAACCTTACTAAGTGTCACATCAACTTTGAAACCATGAATGGACATTTTTCATGATTGTCAGACAATTGGATTAGGCCAATGGATAGTTGGTATGGATTGTTGGTTGACATTGATGTCAAATATTGGAGAGTGATACTGTAGATTGATGTCAACCATTAGTGATTGATGTCAACCCTTGAAGAAAGTACGATAGTGAATTCCAGTAGCATAAAGGTTTGGGTAATGGACCTAAGGTTGATTCATGTAAAATGGTATGAGTTTTAATATATTTGAAGGTAATACTATTCTATATGGATAGTACATGTAATTCCATTTCTGGTGGTATGTGGAACGTCACATAACTCCTCACGGTTTGAGAGTTATGGCCTTACGAAGTTGGAGGACCCTAATATGTTGGCTTGAAGCCCCATATTAGGGTCCTCCAACTTCGTAAGGCCATAGAGTTATGGTATTACGAAGTTGGAGGAACCTAATATGATAAAGTAATGTGACAAAGTTAAGAAGAATTATTTAAATAATAAATTGGAGTGACAAAATCAAAGAAGATTATTTAAATGATAAAGTAAGGTGACAAAGTCAGGGAGGAATATTTAAATGATAAAGTAATGGAGAAATTTCTAATTATGGAAAGTGGTTAACCCTAAAAATGAGGAAAATAGGTTAAGTGACCTATAAATGGGTTAAGTGACCTAGAAATAGGTCAAGTGACCTAGAAATGGGTCAAGTGACCTAGAAGATGGAGAGTATAAATAAGAGGAAAGGCTTTCTCATTTTACATCAAATTTGAGAATATTGAATATCTATAGGTGACTGAGGTAAAAAAAGGATATATAAGCTAGATTTCAGAGGGAAGGTGAAGAAAAGAAGGCCAAAATTCAAGGGAGTATAAATTCTTTTGATGATGCTTTCTAAGGTATGTTATTTATAGGTCATCTCACCATTTTCACAATAACTTATTTTCTAGAATGATTCAGACCATGAAATTGATAGGCCATTGAGGAAATGTATTGAACTATATTTGGTAAAACATTTAGCTTGTGGGTCATTGTATTGTTGGAGTTACATGCCGTGGAAAATAGGGTTTGTGGCTAGTCCTGAAACTAGTCTAAAATATGTGTTTCGGGTAAAAACATCATAACTTCTTCATAACATATCCAAATTCAGTAAGACTAAATGTTTTGGTTAGAGTACATTATTTAGTATGTTGTGTAACATTTTCAGATCGATTCAACAAATATTCTATGCGGGGCACGCTCTACAAGGTCTCTCTCTAGAATAATCCAAAATTCAACAAGGTATGCCATTTTTGTTATAAATCATTTTCTGAGAGGTTCCAAGTAGTGACACCTAGAGGAATTGTATAAAACAAAATGAATACAATTTGTATCATTTTCATATCTTTATTCATTACAGGTGCATAGTTATGATTGTTGACTAATCCAAAACTAGTGATGTGAGACTAACGAAAAGTTTAATGAAACTGATAGTCTCTTGTTGTTAAAGTTAGGGAAGGTTTGCATGTATGTGATCATATAAACCAAGTTTATTATAGAGTTACAAATCATATTTGGATTTATGAGGGCTTTTGGTTCAGGTACATGTTGGGTACATGGTTGAGACAAGTAGCTGATGAGTTGGCACATACATGAGGTGTATAGTTGATGATGTTGGCACATATTGATGAGTAGTGGAAAAATGATTGGTACATACTTGGTACATGGTTGGATGAACTTTTTTATGGTACAGGTTGATTACAGGTTGTTTGGTATAGGTTGGTGCACTTGTTTATGGTACGAGTTGATTACAAGTTGAGGTACAGGTTGATGCATGGTTCAATTTTATTGGTACATGTTTACAACAGTATATCTCACAGTGATAGTGTGACAGTGGTTACATCATTCTACTTCTACTTCATGGAGGTTGGACAAGGCAAGTACAGGTAGTTGTAGCCACCTTTCGGTTGTAGCTGAAGAACATAGGGGGTTGTAGCCTCCTTCTGTCTGTAGCTAGAGAATTGGGGAGTTGGAGCTTCCTCTAGGTTGTACCCTTAGAAACTAGGGGTTTGGAGCCTCCTTCCAGTTGCATATGGAAAACAAAGGAAGTTGGTGATTCCAATGAATGTAATTCTTCAATACATATAAGAAAAATCATTATGTGGTTTTCTCCCACTTGGGTTTCCTCATAAAACATTGGTGTACTGTGTATGTGAATGATTGTTCATTTGTTCATTGCTTATTTACACTGCAATTATTGGATGATAATGATACATTGATATAACACTTGGATTATATGGTTAAAAAGGATTTAATTTCTCTATTACTGATTCACCCCCCCTCTGAGTAATCCAACAATTGGTATCGGAGCGGGTTCCTTCAGGAAACAGTTTAACCATTGGAAGGAGATCATGGATTATTCTGAGAATGGAGTACCAATATTTAATGGTCAGAATGGTTTTAAGTATGAGATGTGGAGCATAAGGAAATACGTATTTTAACAAGAATGGGGACATTATATTTGGCTATCAGTTGTTACAAGATATGATAGTTCAAAAAGGGCAAAGACTGCAGCCAAGAAGGAATTGAGGAAGAATAAAAAAATAACAATGGATTTCATCTGGGAAGGATTACCTAATCCAGTGAGAGGAACAGTTATTAAATGTTCATCAACAAAATAACTTTGGGATAAGTTACATGACATATATTCTTCACCCATCACATATTCATAAAATGTCAAAGACGATGCAGATACAAATCAAGAAGAATTTTGTTCACCATGTCAAGAAAATTCAAAAGATGAAGAGTACATAATCACCATAGGTATGCCATTTTGTTTTAATTGTAAAAAACATGGACATATTGAAGTAGAATTCCATGAAGGAAATGAGACAGAAAAACTAATTGAAGAGGAAGACAATTATGAAGAAGAATTGATTAGTTCTTTAGATGAACTAAGAGAAGAAAACAATTCACTCAAGAAATAATTGATGAAACAAAAGTAAAGTGTTCACATTTTTGAAGAAGCCCAACATGTCATCAAGAACTTAAGAACTCAGCTAGAAGAAGCCAGAAATATCAAAGAAAATATTGGATATCAAAAGCAGTGTTTGGAAAACAACATAACAACACAAAAGGAAGAAGAAAAAATGAGAGAGAAGATATTGACAGATCATCTTAAGGAAAGAACTAACGATCTAAACCAGCTTGAGGCAGAGTTTGGTCAAGAAGAGAAAGGACTTGAAGAAGAAATAATCACATTAAAAATTTATCTTGAGGAAGAGAAAAGAACAGAAGAAGTCATGAAGTCTTAGATAATGAAGAAAGAAGAAGAGGTTGAGAAGCTTGAAGAACATGTTGTCACATTGAGAAGTAATATCGTCAAGCTCAACAAGAACATTGAAGAGACAAAAACATCCACATTAGTTATAGATAATGAAGAGAAACACTCTAGGTTGCTAGAAAAGAAGAATGAAGAAAATAGAAAGAGTTATGCAGACGTACTCATAGGAAGGAATCATGGTCAACCAGAAACTAAGAAAACTATTGAAGATACATCTTCAAGAAGACCATCCATGTTCAAGCCACAAAGAATCTTCAGTCATGATCATGATCAGTCAAGGAAAAAATTCATAAGGACTATGCCACAAAGAATATCATTCACTCCCATGTATGGAAATTTATTTTATGGTCGTTGTTTTTATTGTACTAACTTTGGAAATAAGGTTGCAGATTGCAGGGATTATAAAATAAATGTTCAAGCAAGAAGTGTCTATGTGGTCACACATAACATTGAGTGTTACAAATGCCATAACTATGGAAACATAGCCAGTGACTGTAGAAACATGATCAATACTTCCATGAAAGAGAATACTAATATCAGATATAATAAAGTATGGATAAGAAAAGGAGAAGAACAGGTGAACAAAGACCAGGTACCAAAGATCGCGAGATTGGCAATAAAAAGAGATGAAGAAAAATCTACAGAGAAAAAGAAAGATCTCAGATACAGAAAGGTTTTGAAAATAAATAAAAGAAAGGAATGACAGGTAAATAAGGAACAATTTCAAGAGATTTTACTTTCAGGCATTGTAGTGAAAGATGAATCCACCGATAGAAAGAAAGAAGTCAGAGCTCAAAGAGATAATGAATCTACCAATGAAGATGATGATGAATCTACCAATGAAGATGATGATGAATACACATCAGGGAAGGAATTGTTCTGAGCCATCCATCTTAGAGAATCCCAAGTAATATGAATATTAGACAGGGGGAGTCTATGCGATAGTTGTGACAGACCAAAGAACCATCCTTCGAGAAGCTTCCAGAGTTTGAGAAGCAGATTTAGAGCAATCAATTAGCAGAAGTATAGTTTGATAGATTAATTAAGACTTCATGATAGTATAGTGATACATGGGTTAGAATTATGGACAGTTGCGCAAGTAGAGTCTTGGAAAGTATGGAAAAAGATGGATTCGTAAGAACACTTAGCAGGTTTGGATATATATATGATAGTGGACGAGATCATGGATTAATAGATTGGTTCAGAGGGTAGTTTAGAGACAAAGGAACATTATCATAATGGATGATAATTACACAGGAAATGGCTCGAACAATGCTAATGGATTCCAAATTGACAGATATTTTTTGGACACATGCAGTGCATACATCAGTTCACATTCAAAACAAAGTAATGCTCAAAAACAACAATGACAAAAATCCCTACAAACTATGGAAAGGAAGCGCAGACAACGAACTCTACATCAAGGTAACTCAAGGTAATATTTTAGTAATTGAAATTTATGTTGATGACATTGTTTTGGAAGTACTAATGACAGATTAAGCCAAAAATTTGCAAAGGATATGAAGAATGAATTTGAAATGTCATTACTTGGAGACCTATCCTTCTTTTTGGGTCTTCATATATGTCAAAGAAACCAAGGATTTTTTATTTCTCAAACTAAGTATATCAGAGACATGCTAAAGAGGTTTGAAATGGAAGATTTAAAACCAGTTACCACTCCTATGCAAACCAGTTGCAAGTTGAGAAAAGATGATGATTCATAGTCTACAGACCAGAGGCAATACATGTCAATGATTGGTATCTTACTATATGTGACAACATCCAGACCAAATGTAATTCATGCAGTTAGATAGGTGGAACAATTTCAATAAGCACCAAAGGAATCACATGTATTAGCAGTGAAAAGGATTTTCAGATATCTCAAAGGAACAAAAGAGTTTGGATTATGGTATCCAAAAGGAAAGGATCTATAACTTATTACCTACATAGATGCAGATTGGGTAGGTTGCATTGATGACCGATGAAGCACCAAGGGAGAAACATTTTACTTGGGTGAGTTTTTAGTATCTTGGCTAAGCAAGAAACAATCATCAATATCCTTATCTACAACCGAGGCATAGTATATTGCAGCAGCGACATCTTGTACACAGGTTCTATGGATGAAACAAACTTTGATAGATATACAGGTTGAGTATGATGAGCCCATTCCAATCTATTGTGATAATGCAAGTGCCATCAGTATCTCGAAAAACCCAGTGATACACTCCAAGATGAAGCACATTCAAATCAAGTATCACTTTAAATGGGAACAGGTTGAAGAGAAGAACATCAGAGTTGAATATGTGGGAACAAAAGAACAAGTGGCACACATATTTACAAAACCACTTCCACGAGAATCCCTTGAGTATCTTCGCCAGAGACTAGGAGTAATTTTTACTCCAAAATGAATGATTTTGAGTGCTTATCTTATATGTCTTATATGTACATGAGGAAGCACCTTAAATAGGACAAAGTGGGAGATCTTTATCATATGCAAAGGTAAATGCTTGGAGAGAGAGCATAGAGGCATGTTTTCAATGGGAGTGATTGTCACAAGGGAAGAATGAGCGATATGACTTCAGAGTGATACCCTTTGTCAAATGGGGAGATATTATTCATATGAAGGGAAAGAGAGTAATCAAAGGATTATAAACACAAAGAAAAATCAAAGCCACGTAGACAGGGGGAGCAACCCTAAAGGGAGATACCCATTGCCATTGATGTCAAAGGGGGAGAGATAGAAACATTGATAAAGAGTATAAGCATGAATGTTATCATGACTAAGTGTTTCCATCAATGTTGGTGGTGCCATCAATGCCAAAGAGGGATTTTGTCAAACAGTTGGCTTAGGTTGATGGATAGTTGGTATGGATTGTTGGTTTTCATTGATGTCAACTATTGGATAGTGGTATTGTAGATTGATGTCAACCCTTAATGATTGATCTCAACCCTTTAAGAAATTCCGGTAGAAAATTATGGTAGCACAAAGGTTTGGGTAATGGACCCAAGGTTGTTTCATGTATATTGGTATGAGTTTTAATATATTTGAAGGTAATACTATTCTATATGGATAGTACATGTCATGCCATTTTTTGTGGTATGTGGAACGTCACATAACTCCTCACAGTTTGAGAGTTATGGCCTTGCGAAGTTAGAGGACCCTCATATGTTGGCTCGAAGCCCCAAAAGGTCAAAGAAGTCAAAGAGATTGCAAAGAAGAAATTATTATTTAAATGATAAAGTAATGTGACAAAGTCAATAAGGATTATTTAAATAATAAAGTGAAGTGAAAAAATCAAAGACGATTATTTAAATGATATAGTGAGGTGACAAATTCAAGGAGGAATATTTAAATGATAAAGTAATGGATAACTTTCTAGTTAAGGAAAGTGGTTAACCCTAAAAATGAGGAAAATAGGTTAAGTAACCTAGAAATGGGTTAAGTGACCTAGAAATAGGTTAAGTGGCCTAGAAGATGGATAGTATAAATAAGAGTCAAGGATCTCTCATTTTACATCACACTTGAGCATATTGAATATCTATAGGTGACTGAGGTAAAGAAAGGATATCTAATCCGAATTTCAAAGGGAAGGTGAAGAAAAGAAGGTCTGAATTCAAGGGAGGATAAATTATTTTGATGATGTTTTCTAAGGTATGTTATTTACTGGTCATCTCACCATTTTTGCAATAAAATGTTTTCTACAATGATTCATACTGTGAAATTGATAGGGAATTGAGAAAACATATCCAAGTATCTGTGGTAAAAAAATCATCTTTTGGGTCGTTGTATTTTTGGAGTTACACGCCGTGGAAAATAGGGTTTGTGTCTAGTCCTGAAACTAGTCTAAAATAGGTGTTTTGGGTAAAAACATCATAACTTCTTCATAAAATATCCAAATTCAGTAAGACCAAATGTGATGGTTAGAGTATAGTATGTAGTATTCTTTATAACATTTTCAGATCGATTCAACAAATATTCTGTGCAGGGCATGCTCTACAATGTCACTCTCTAGAATAAGCTAGAATTCAGTAAGGTAGGTAATTTTTGTTATAACTCATTTTTTGAGAGGTTCCAAGTAGTGAAACCTAGAGGAATTGCATAAAACACATGGAATAAAATTTTGTATCAGTTTCATATGTTTATTCATTACAGGTACATAGTTATGATTATTTCAAGTTAGGGTTTTTGACTAATCCAAAACTAGTCACATGAGACTAAATAAAAGTTTGATTAAAATGCTAGTCTCTTGTTTTTAAAGTTAAGGAAGGTTTGCAGGTATGTGATAGTATACACTAGGTCTATTACAGAGTTACAAATCATATTTGGATTTATGAGGGATTTTGGTTAAGGTACATGTTGGGTACATGGTTGAGACAAGTAGTTGATGAGTTGACACATACATGAGGTGTATAGTTGATGATGTTGGTACATATTGATAAGTCATAGTTGATGAGTAGTTGAAACATGATTGGTACATACTTGGTACATGGTTGGATTCACTTGTTTATGGTACAGGTTGACTACAGGTTGTTTGGTACAGGTTGGTGCATGGTTGATGTACTTTTTTATGGTACAGGTTGATTACAGGTTGATGCATGGTTCAGGTTTATTGGTACAGGTCTACAACAGTATATATCACAGTGATAGTGTGACATTGGTTACATCATTCTACTGTTACTTCAAGGCGGTTGGACGGGGCAAGGACAGGTGGTTGTAGCCACCTTTTGGTTGTAGCCAGAGAACATAGGTGGTTGTAGACTCCTTCTGGTTGTAGTCAAAGAATTGGGGAGTTGGAGATTCCTTCAGGTTGTAGCTTGATAAAATAGGGGGTTTGAGCCTCCTTCCAGTTGTAGCTGGAAAACAAAGGAAGTTGGTGCTTCCAATGACTGTAATTCTTCAAGACATATAAGAAAAATCATTCTGTGGTTTTCTCCCACTTGGGTTACCACGTAAAACATTGGTTTACTGTGCATGTGTATGCTTGTTCATTGCTTATTTACTCTGCAGTTATTGGATGATAATGCTACATTGATATAACATTAGGATTATATGGTTAAAAAGGATTGAATTTATCTATTATTGATTCACCCCCCCTCTCACTAATCCAACAATGATCCCTAATATTTATGGAGGAGAAAACCTAGCATGAGATGGTTGAAAAATTGCTTATTAACTTGAGTTTTGACCCATTTTTCAAGGTCAACGCCCCCCTACTCACGTATAGGGAGATTTCAACCATTATTAATGATGCCCTTCCCATGTATAGGGAGCATTGGAAATTGTCTGTGATCCATACTTGGGGAGAATTGAAGTGGTTAGAGGAAGTTATGGCTATTCTAAGGGTTAGCTCCAAGATGCTCTTAAGTGGTTTTGGTCGAGGGGTTGAGTCATGAGTCAAGTCATGAATATCCCCTCCATTTTGGGTAACCAAATCCCAATCTAAGGAGATAAATCCTCAACCATTTCCTAAAATCCTTCATGGTGGTTAAGCCTCCCAAATTCTATATAATGAGGCCACTCAAAGGTAAGAGGAAAAAAAAAAGGATTTCAGAGTGTTAAACCTTTGATATTGTGAGGAGAATTCATAAAAGAATCATCATTCTAATATTGAGACATTAGAGTAAGGGATGGAATGGGGAGCTTAGAGGAGCTTCTACAATGTCAATGTTGGTTTGTAAGTACTTCACTAGGTTTCTCCATTTTTTATAGAAATATTTTCCACATCCTATGCATCATGCTTTGGTGGCCTAACCTTTCCCTCTGTAGACTCAGTTTCCCCATTTTTCTCAATAAAAAGTAAAAAATTCAAAATTTTGTACATATATGTTGGTTACTAATATTCTTACTCTGTTTGAGTTTATTGACCTAGGGTTCATGTCTGTTTGGGTTTCCAACAAAGCCTCTAAAACTATCGGCCCTACTGGTAAGCTAGAAGGCAACACAACAAATAGAATGTGTTGCGCAGTCTCACCCGAGATATCTTTAATGGGTGGCCATAAGACTCAAGTGTTTACATCCTAGGATTGAGTGTGAGATAAAGGAGTGGTATATTGAACCATTATTATAGCTTGTAAATGCAATATATTGTTATTCACAACTATTCAGTAACTCCAACAACTTATTCCCTCAATATCACAATAGTAATTAAATAGGAAATATAACAACTCATTCATTAAGAATAATAATAGCTACTGAAGACAATAAAGGCATGCATGCATTCATCACACTACACATATGTTACCGTGGTTAACCCCATCCTGGGCTATGTCCACAAAGATCTGGCTCTTGGCGCTTTTATTATGGTATTTCTGCATCTACAACTTTGCACGCTTACAACTCTTCTTAGTCCTATAAGATCTATATGAGGTGGACTAGACCACATTAGGCTCCAAAACCAATGATCTAACCCTCAAGATATACCCTCCTTTGTCTTCTATAGCTCAACATATTATACCAATTAGATCATACAAAAAAATATTACATATCGCATCAACTCATGCATAACTAAAATATCAATAACAATAATTCTGAACCAACCACTTATGATACCTAAGTATATATATTTATACATCTCTCGCTCTTAAACCATTAAAATATATTACCAAAACCCTAACCCTACCATCATTAGGTCTTCCTCATATGCATGCATTTTATTCTTCCTTCCAGGTGTCACTTTCCTTGTGAACGATTTCTTGCATGCATGCATGCTGGGTTTCCTTATAGATGTCACTTCCCTTGTGGACGCTTTCTTTCCAAAAAATTCCTTAATTTTCCATTTCAACCTGCTTCCAAAAGGCCCCCAACGCTGACATGTGGCTCGTCCCAAGCCACCTAACCTTTCTGCGCTTCCTCGATCTCCTTGGTGATCACCTGGAACTTTTCCTTGAGCTTTGCTTCCAGTGTCTACGCTTGCGCAATCTTCTCCTTGAGTGTGTCCACTATCTGGGCTGCAATTTCGTTGCTAACCAATTCCATGCACTCTGCTTGGGTCTATGCTATATGTGCCCTGGCTTCCTCTGCTTGTGCTAGGACTTCTGCTACCCACTCTTGCAATGGTTCCATTTGAGCATGATGCTCCTGTTTTTGTGTTTGCGCAGTGGTGAGCTCTGCCTGCAATTTCTTCATGTCCTGCACCTCTTTGACGTGTTATTTCATTGGCATTGTCGTCTGCCTCTGCTTGAGTTCTTGGATCACTGTGTTGATCCTTTATTCTTCCTTGTCCCACTTTTGGACCTGCTGATCCTCCTCTAACTTGGTCCACTACTGCACTTGTTTATCGAACAAGTCAGTTGTTGTGCTGACCTGTTGCTCTATCTCCTACAACTACACTGTTGCTTCCTGCTTCCCTTTCTCCTTCATTGCTGGTGGTGTGGTTGGTGTGATATGCTCCTGGATATTCTCGATCTCCTTTTGATATTGATCAATTGCCTGCACAATCTAATCAATCTTTTCTGCTGCTATGATTTCATCCCTTCACGTGGCCTATGGAATATTCTCGTAACTTCCTGCCACTTTCTTCTCCAATTCTTTTATGCGCTCCCTTTTTTCATGGGTCTCAGATTTAACCTACTCATAGACTATTTCTAGTGCATCCCACTTCTTTGTTGTTCGTTACAATTGGACTAAGCCTTTGTGTGCGCGAGACTGTAGCTCATGGTTTATTGTAACCTGCAACTTTTGTAGTGCCCTGGTTGGAATCCGCATCAACAAACTTGGATTTGTCTTAAGTCCTTCAAGGGGTCTGCCCCACAATCTCATCCATGTGCAACATACTGGGTGTGATGTGGAATGTTGCATTTGGGTGCATTAATGGGTGGACTGGATCTCATTCTTCTACTTCCACTCTTTCCTCCATCTGTGGTGTTGATGGTTCGGTTCCCCTGATGCTTTATGTTTGTGCTTCCTCGATTTTCTTGAGGAGTTGTTGCATTTCTGCTAGTTCCTCTTGAATCCTATCCCTGTGGTGTGCAACATGGTCAAATTCCTCGGCTAGAAAATCCTGAACCATTCAGGATATCATATCTCCATTGTCATGTGTGATTGTATACTCTGGAGGTGTTCTTTGTGCCTTCGTTTTCTTGCACATGCCTCCTATCTTCATGGATGGCCTCTTGGTTTCCCCTGGTTCCAGCGAGTTGGGATTTGGGGCGGTCTCCTATGCTACCTCAGCCTGTTTTTGTTGTTCTTTAACCAGCTGTGTATTCTCCTTTTTCCCCTTCCAGGTCCCTGTCTTTGTGAACCTTCATTTGTCTATGTTGTTTTTCCCTAGCTCATTCTTCACTTCTTGGGAACTTGGATTTCCTGAAGCTTCGGTTCTCCCTGCTCTATCTCTTCTTTTGTTGTTCTTTTTGGCAAGTCTTGGGTAAGGACTGGAATCCTCCACTCATCTTCCCAGTCTTTGATCACTAGGTCTATGTCACCTTCTGTGATACAATAGCGCATTTGCAGCAACTGCTTATGGGGATCCTTGCGTGCCTGTATCCACATTGTATGTCATGTATCCCTAAAGTTGGTGATGTCCCCATATTGCACAACATCCTCTAGTGTTATTCTCCACATTTTTTAGATGGATTCCTATAGCTCGCGTAGGTATCCTTCAAATATGGACCTGTTTATACTTTGTTCCTAGCATCTGGCCTAGCTCTGAGCAACAAATATCTTTCTCCCTGATTCGGTTTGGGTCTGGTACAAAAAGTTATGTACCTTGGCTCTTTCCATCCCATGAAGGATATTAATGTGATCAACCATGAATAATGAAATTTTGTGCCTAGATCCTATGCATCCTTGCAGTTGTCCAGGAATAATTTCAAGAGATACGATGCCCAGTTCACTGTGGTGCCTTCTGTGCACTGAGAAACAATTGCGACAAATCCAGCTGGAACTTCCTCCCTGCGACATTTTCTTAGCAGCTTGCAGGCTAAGATTTTTGTGCCCAATTGTGTTGCAAAATCGTTGATCCTCTTGATAATTATTCCTTGTGTCCCTCTATCGGTACCATACTTATTCTTCATCTCTTATTATATCATTTTCTCCCTGGATTTGTCATCAAGAAACTACACAGGATCCTTGCCCCAGGATGGCAATCCTGTTATGCTAGAAAAAATCTCCATGTCTATGGAGACGAGCTTGTCCAACCAGATGTCCCCTCCATGTGTGACTGCTAACAGTTGTTTGATGCACGTAGTTGTATACTGACCTCTACCAAAATCTAGTAGGTCCACCAGACCTAAAATTCCCGTCTTCTGCAATCCTGTTGCCCATTGGAGTGGCTGGTCAATCGGTTCCCCAAATGGATTTGTGTCCACAGTCTGTATGTATACCCTCTTTATAAGTTCTGGAAATTTTTCTGTGTTTTCTATATCGTGGTCTAAGTATTTGAGCTTCCCTATATGGCCCAACAAGTCTGGTCCTACCTGTACCCCATCTTGTATACGTGGTAGAATGATTTCTACGATAGGTTTCTTGTGAGGTGACCTGGGTATCTATATATTGTCTTTCTTCGGCGGTGGTGGCTGGCTCAAAGTTCCAACGAAGTCCGATTTTTCCTCTGTATACCATTTTGGCCAAGCCGTGAAATCTTCTACTGTTCCTTTTGATGGGTGGTATGATATGGTCTTTTGAAACTCGTCTAGATTGAATGATGCTTCTAGATTCGGCGTCATTCCATTGAATTTTGAAGCTTCTTCGATGTTCTCTGGTTGTGCCTCCTTCAGGGTTTTTGTGTCCTGGTTTTGTGGCTTCTGTACTTCTGCTGGTATATCTATACTTGTGCCCTCCAGTGTTGGTTGTTGGGTTTCTTCCAGTATTTGCATAGGGTTCACCGGTATTGTTTCTAGAGATGGGATTTCTGGCAGTTTTTGTTCACCTTCTTCCATATGTACTCATGACCTTGTATGAACTCTGGTATTTCTGGTGGTCCGGCTCACTTCTGCTTGCTTTGGTGGTGCCATGGCAGTGAATTTTGAATGTTTGCCAAATTTGAATGGTCTCTGTGATCTCTATGAACTCACTCTGTGCAATTTAGCCTCTATCGCTCTCTGTCTGCTCTCTTTTCACGAATAGATTGTTTGCTCTCACATTCGTGTGTTGTATGGGTTTCCCATGAAACTTGTCAATAACTCTTCCTTAATTATGGGTTTAATGCACCTTAATTACAAGTTCAATGCACTTTCGACAGTTTCATAGTTTCTATTACTCCGCCTTGCCCTCTCTAGTTGGCATGATTAATGTGGTGTCCCCTCGGTCCTTTCCTTCCTTTCCTTCCTTTAATTCCACCTACTCTGTCTTGTCGTACTGCTTTTTCCAACTTTCCTTTTCCCACTTATTTCCCTTTTCATGTGATCAACTACTCTGTTTGGCCGAATTTGTGGTCCTAACTGTGTGTTCCATTTCTGTCTATGGCGCACTGTTCCCCTTTTGGTTCTTTTTCAATATACTATTTTTTTTTTTACTATGTAGTGGGTGGTCGACTGTCCTTGTATAGCTTCAATTGGCTCCTATTGATCATCCCTCTGAGTTATGTGCCTGATAATTCTTTTGACTGTAAAACTCCTCCATCTCTGATAGATTTTACTTCATGTGGTCCTAGCCAGTGCATTCTTAGCTTTCCTCGGTGCTGAAGCGATTTTCTATCATACATCAGTACTAGATCTCCTTCCTTGAAATTTTTCTTTTTGATGTGTCTATCGTGCCAAGATTTATCTCTTGCTTTCTGAACTTGTTGTTGGAATCTTGCTAAGATCCGGTCTTCCTCCATGGTCATTAACTGATTTATTTTGTCATGTATTGTGCCTCATTTTGTCATATGTGTGATCAATGCTATGCACAAGATTGGTACTAAACATTCTAATGGCACCACTGCATCTTGGCCATAGACCAATTTAAATGGCGTGTTCCCTGTCAAAATTTTGCAAGTAGTCCTGTATGGCCATAATACTGCTGGTACTTTGAGGTCCCAGTTATCCCTTTTGACGTTACAGATCTTTGTCAGTGCGTTCTCCAGGATTTTTTTGAATGCTTCCACTGTGCCACTTTCCTGTGGGTGATATGGTGTGCTCTTCTGATGATGGAATTCAAACTCTTCAGTCATAGCACTGATGGTGTTGTTTATGAAGTGTGTGCCTTGGTCTCTCATCAAAACTCTTGGGCACCCAAATCTAGTGATTACTTTCTCAAATAAAAAATACGTTGTTGTTTATGCACTACAATCCTTCATTGGTGCGGCTTCTGCCCATCTTGTGAGGTACTCTATCACGATGAAAATGTACCTAGCTCCTATTCTTTTTGCTAGTGGGTTGTTTGGTCCCACAAAGTCTATTTCCCACTTATCGAATGCCTACAATTTTACTTGTGGTCGTAATGGCATCTCATCCCTTCTGTTGGGTTTGCCTACCCTTTGGAATACATCGCATCTTTGAAAGTACTCCTCTGAGTCTCTGTGAATCATTGGTCACCATAGTCCTACACGCAATACCTTTTGCACAGTAGCTTTTCCTATGTAATCTCTTCCTGCAATTCCTTCATGAGCTTCTTCTAAGACTCTTGGTCTTTATTGTTCTAACACATACCTTCACAAGATGATATCTGTGCCCATTTTGTATAGGTGTCCTGCAATCAGTTCATAGTCAGCAATGTGAAATACCAGGTTTTTCTTCTACACGGTGTTATATTCTTATGGCGCGATACCTACGCTCAAATAATGAATGATATCTGCGAAGTATTCATCAGCGATATGAACTGAGGATAACTATGCACCCATAAATTTGTCTTCTAAATTCATCGGTTCTTCTTCATTTGTGACCCTTGATAGGTGGTCACGTCCTGCATTCAGTTTTCCTGGCTTGATGATTACTTCAAAGTCAAATTCTTGAAACAGTAGTAACCATCGATAGATTCTCCCCCCCAACACTGGCTTGTTGACTAGGTATTTCATGGCTGATTGATCTTTGAACATCTGGAAGGGTTTTCCTACTAAGTAATGTCTGAACTTTTGCAGTGGATAGACCATAGATAGGCCTTCCCTTTCCATAGTGTTATGGTTCTGTTCTGAATCTGACAACTTCCTACCTGCAAATTCTATCGAATGATCCAAGTCTCTCGTTCTTGGTTGCGCTAAGATAGCTCCAAGTGTTACGGCTAATGCATCTACATGCACATGGAATGTCTTCTCCCAATTTGGAAATACTAATATCAGTGCGATGACCATACTTTCCTTTAGGTTATCTAGACCTTGTTGGCATTTGTCCTTCCACTCAAACTTTGTATCCTTTATTAAAATATTTTCCATTGGTGCAGTAATCCACGCGTACCCTTTGATAAATTTCTTGTAGTATCCTATGTGTCCCAATGTCGCTCTTAGATGAAAAACTGTTTTTGGTGGTGGTAAGTTAACAATTATTGCAATATTTTTAGGATCTACTAATAAACCCTGTTTGCATACGATATGGCCCAATAGTATCCCAAACGATGTTCTGAATATGCATTTATTTATGTTCAATGATATTTGACATTGTCTGCATATTTATAACATTATTCGTAAGACTTCTATAGGGTATTTCAACAAATTGTAGACTGTCCAATCGTCCAGGTATACTTCGAGAAACTAGTGGATGAATTCCTTAATCGCGACGATGACTACTCTGGAGAATATTGCTGGTGCATTCTTCAGTCCAAACAACATAAATGTGTACTGATAAGATCCCCATTTTGATGTGAACGTGGTCTTGTATCTGTCTTCTTGTGTTATCTTGATATGATGGTAGCCTAAGAATCGATCACTGAACGAATAAGCTTCATGTCCTCCTACGTTCTCTAACACCTCATCCGTGAAAGGTGTAGGGAACGATTCATGTAGGAATGCATTGTTCAACTTCCTCAAGCTGACACATATCTATATCCCTCCTTATTTCTTGTCATGTACTACCATTGGAATTATCCATTCTGATTCTTCGATCGGTTCTATGATTTCGACTTTGAGCATCCTATTGATCTCAACTTTGATTTTCTTCTTGTATTTTTGAGATTAATCTATATGGTCATCATCTGATCGATCTTGCTTCAGGTCCGAGTGGTATATTCATTTATCCTAGCTCTTTGGCTATACCCTTCATCTCTGTAAATGTTGTGGGAAACAGGTCGTTGTACTCACGTAGTAACTCTATTATGCTTTCCACTGTTTTCTCATCCCAGTAATCTCCAATGTTGGCCATTTTGGTATGCTCCACCGTCCCAATGTTGACTTTATTTACTTTGATTGGCACGGAAATGACTTCTGAATATAGGTGGACCTTCCACATCTCTTTCTCCCTCTGCTTCATCAATCTTAATATCGTGTGGATTGTCTTGATCTGGTGCTTCCTCTTGTACATGGTAACATGACAAAAGTTCCTTAACGGTTTGTTTGTTCTGCTGTTGTTCTTCCGTGATTAGTTCTACTTTTAGTTCCTTGATGAATATCAGTCCTCTTATCTGTTTAAGAGCGGCATCTATGTTTTGGTTCTCATGCTCGAACGAGAAAGTGACTGTGAAATTATGTTGTAGTGTCATCCAGGTCACAGTTCCTTTGCGCAATTCCTAGTATGTATACCAGTTCGCTGATATGCCCTCTAAAGTGTGTATAAAATGATGATGCCATTCTTCCAGGGGTGTCATTTTCCAAATCTTTCTACACTCCTCCAAGTGTTCCGTTGGTGCCCCTTGTCCATCGTACTTCTGCTGCTTGTTGGTTTTCTGTTCTATGCCAAACCTTATGCACAATAACCGCTTACATTGGTACCAATTTGTGATTGTCTCTTTGTGTGCACCCCACCATCTTGTAAGTGTGTCCTTAAGTGCTAAATCAAGTGCTAACAATCTCTAGTTCTCTAAGACTTCATCTTCATACTATGCCAAGAATGTTTCCAAATAGTTTATTCCATGGAAATTGGGTGATTCTCTAATTTATGTGCCTACCCATCTTACTGCACAGTCTATTCGTGCACATCTTCTCATGGATACTTCATCTAGCCTTTGTTGCCAATTCTCTAAACCAATGTCTAAGTCTGTTGCATATGAAGTAATGCTCCACCAACTGATTATTCCGTTTGCAGTTGGGTTTACGGAATCCTCATTGCACGAAATTTGTTCTTTACAACTGGATGATTTCCTCTAAGTCTAGGAAAGTAGGTTCTACAAACCTTTCTCCTTCTGATGGGTCTAATGTCGCAATCACCTTGTTTTCTCCTGACTCAAATGTCATTTTGCTGGTCTTCAAGATGATTATGGCCTAGTTTTCAAACGACCAATCCATACCAAGAAATGCTGGGTAAGGTATTGTGTTTTGAACTATTTCAATAACTTCAAAATCTTCTTTAGTGCGCACTCCATCTAGGTCTACTGTCACTCCCTTCATTCTACCGATTGGTAGGACTCTATGTTGGTTCGCTAGTTTCAATTGAACATGTGAATATCCTAGTGTGGGCTCTCCCATGCATTGCCATATCTTATTTGGTAGTACATTAACATCAGATCCTAGATCTAGTATGATGACTCCCATATTGAAGTCTCCAATGTTTGCATTCAGTCCAAACTCGCTACTAGTTCTTCTTCTTATATGCAGGTGATTGGCGGTTTTTTGTTCCAGTTTTCCTTCTGCTTCTATACTACATTTTTCTAATATGTTTTGCAATATTTTCACAGATGATGGATCACTTAATACTTTGACACATGATTTCAAAAATCCTTTGATTGCACTTACTTTTCCCATGGGTTGCAATTAGTTTGTATGATCTAATGATGGAGGCATCTCGTACTCTGGTGCTTCCTTATTTTGCTGCATAGTTGAAGTTGATGCCATGTATTCCTTCTAAAATTATTGTCCGGCTTCCTTAAATATTTCCTTCTCGTTCTGCGCATCGAACTTCTCCTTGGTTCGACATTCTTCTTTACCCACTGGTTTTGTACTTGCTCCTGTCGGACTACGTCCATTCCTATTTTAGATCCTCCATGGGCAACTATATTGATATTCCATCCTTCGTCCCTTGCTTCGGCTGAAATCAATTGAACATTTTGGTTTTTCTGGTTCCTCTTTTCCTAGATCTTTACTTGTAGTGTTGGACATTCTTCTGTGTCGTTATCTGATGTGTGACAATACATACATGTCACTGGTGGAAGAGGACATCCCCTTGCATAATTTTGTGGTTGTTGACAATTTTTGCTTACCACTGGTCCTCTGCCTCACCCGAAGCCTCCTATTTCTTGTCCCCCACCTTTGTAGCCTACTCTATCTCCTCTCGACATGTTATAATAAGGTGCCTGACTATACTGTGCGGTATTGTACTGAGGTTGTGTTGCGTTGTACTATGGTTGCGCGTTATTGTATGTTTTTTGCGTAGTATTATACTGTTCTTGCGCAGTGTTGTATGGAGCTGGAACTTGATTAAACTATGGTGTGGATTGCCCCGTCATCATTTTGGCCTACACTCTCTATGCATATGATGTCCTTTCTCTCATCAACTCCATCATTCTACAATATTTGTCATCATGGCCCACTGACTTGCAAAAGGTGCAATATGAGCTCTTTGGGACTATTTGGTATTTCTGCATCATCGTGCAGTGATAAGGATCGTGACCTGGTTTCTTGCAGATTTCACACCATAGTCCTCCTATTGGTATCATATTTGGCATTCCTACTGACATATACAACGTGAATGTTGGACATTCGTTCTTGTGGTTTCCTTCCGTCCTACATGTGGTACACCAAACAACTTTGCATTTTTCCTTACTCTTATTATGGTTTAGCTGAAACGTTAATTTATTCAAATCCTCCTTCAGTTCTTGTTGGCCCTTGACAAAGTTTTGGGATATCCTTGGTTAATTTTGACCTATTTTGGGACTTTGACAACCTGTAGAAGATAGAGTGTAAGACGAAGTAGAGATCACAGGATCTCGACCCCTTTTTGGGTCCTTTTTGGGATTTGGGATTTGGGATTATGTAACGGGTATGGGATGTCGGCCCATGGGTTTACCCATGATTAGGCCTATTTTGTAAAGTATAAATAGATGTCTAGGCAATGTAAGGAGGGGGGGTGGATGTAGATATCTATGTGATATTGGGCTAAGTGCTAAGTAAGGATTGTAAAGTGCTATGTGCATACTGTGTGAGAATTGTAGAGCTACGTGCAAGTAATTGTAAGAAGGCTTGGTGCTTTACCCTAGCTTGAAGAAGGAGGATCTGGTGGAGTGTGCGTAGATATCCTGTCTTCTGCGGAGTAGGATTTTGCTGCTATGTGCCTATAATATGCTTGAATGAATATAATAAAAAATAAGAGTTGGTGGATGTAGCCCTAGGGTGGGGGTGAACTACATACATGCTGTGTTGTTATGATTTGTGCCATGTGTTGATGTGTTTATGCCTTTATTTTCTAAGTGCTTTGATATAGATGGATATATATATGTTTATGCTTTGTGCTAATGATGTATATGTATGTTAGATATGAACTATGTGATCTTTCTTAGTGCTTAAATCTGTTAGATCTAATCTATCTTATTATTCTAAGTGATTGGATACGTTAGATCTGAGTGAATGATGCGATGCTTTGTTTCATCTGTGTAGTAGATAGTGGTTAAATATTGATGAACTATCGGTGCTAAGTGCTCTGTTAAGTATTACAATCACATATATGTGTCCCAGATAAGGTTTTAGACACCTGAGTCCTGAAACCACCCCTGACTCTACCTTGGGTGAGACTTCATCTGCTTTACAGGTGTTTCCGAAAGGGCTGATAGTTAGGGTTTTTGTTCCTACAAATAGTTCCGCTGCCGGGAACTGAAACTGTGATTACTAGGAACTGAGGAAGAAGAATCTTTGTGAAAAGATCTGAACTGAAACTGTGCAATCTCTGTGCATAGATCTGTCACCCTAGTGCACAATACTCTACTTAGTTTGTGAAGCTCTGTGCTAAATAAAATAAGTCTGTTTGAAATAAAAGACGTAAGATCTTAAAGCTTTGTGCTCTAAGAAAGGTAAAATTGATAATTTCTTATTAAAAGAGGTAAGATCTGAAAGCTTTGTGGTCTGAGAAAGGTAAAAGTGAGAATTTCTGATTAAAAGAGGTAAGATCTGCAAGCTCTGTGCTCTAATAAAGGTAAGAATAGTGAAAAGTTATAGATTTACAATCTTTGTTCTTTGTAGAAGTAAGATAAGTGGAAATTTTTGTTTCAATAGTATGGATCTTGGTATGTTTGATAGATTATGTCCTAGCTTGAAAACTAGGGAACTAATAGATGAAAAAAGGTTTGATATGAGCAGATCTGATAAGAATACTGAAAGATATGTTATACCTATGGATAGAGAGAATTTTTGGACTAACAACTGGATGCAGGATCCTAGAAAGAAATGTTTAAAGGTTAGCTACCATGATCCTAGCACGCAGTACAGGAAAGGTCGGGGATCATTTAAAAGAAAGAGAGGATTAACCCTCTGTTACAGTTACAGAAAACTGGGACACCTTGCTAAGGAATTCCCTGGGAGAAGACCTAGTTGTCTTTGTTGCAAAGCTATGGACCATGAAGTATTGGATTTCCCTAGAATGATTGCTAATCTTGAAGGATTGAACATGAGACAAGAAAACCCTAAGGCAAGTCCAGGAATGGAAGAACCCCATAAAGAATCAGAGAAAGTATTGCTACATATGAAAGAAACCCTGAATGATCACTGACATATCAGTTTATCAGAGATATTCAATGAAAAAGAATGCCTTGAAGCAAGAATAGAAGACTTCGACATTAAATGTGTTCTAGATGAGGAAACATAGGTGAATATCATGACAAAAAGAACTTGGGAACTTTTAGGAAATCCTGCTATGCTTCCTTCATTGAGAGGAATAGGGTTATTTAGAGTAAAGATGATAAAACTATGTGGAAAGATCACCCGGATACCTATGAATGCTAATGGAACTTCGATAGAGGAGGAATTTGAAGTTGTTAAATTTATTGAGGACAACGCTCCATTTAGTATGTTTCTTGGAAATCCTTGGATTAAAAGAGATCATGCCAGAAGGAAAGAATAAGAAGAAGTTTTAGAGAAACAGAAGAAAGAGTTAAAATAATTCATGACTAGAAGGATCACACACTTGATTGAAGAAAAGAAGAACATATCAAAGCTATTTAACACCAGAAAATCAGATGTCGAAGTTGCAAGAACACTAGAAGACCCACAAAAGATTGAAGTACCTATTCCAGATAAAGAAGAAGTATCACCCTCGAATCTTAGGAAAGAATCTCAACAACGTGAAGTAACTATGTCAAAAGAAGATAAGAATCAGAATGGAAAAAGTCATATCGATACGAAGATCACTGGGAACAAGGCTAGGAAGCTAAGTAAGAAGAGAGGTAATATTGACAAGTTATAGAAGGTTCCAAAAGGAACTTCACAAAAGGAAAATTTGCAAAATTGGAGCTTCGCCGGAATATCAGAACAACGTCACATGGCACTTCGCCATGGCGAAGAAATATAACCATTGGGAACAATATAACCGTTCGACCGACCCACCGAATGGGCATAAAGGCATTTATGATTCACCACCAGACCATTGGACCACACCATAATAGACAGAACAGAGTTAATGAAGGCTTCTCATCCATTGCAAGAGATCCGTTGCCAAGTTATCTATTTATCCCGTTGCACCATGCACTGAGAACACTTTTGATAACCATGAATCTTGGCCCATAGACTCGTTGATTTTACACAATGATCATTGCGCCATTGCCTTCTATCTTATTGCAGTGTCTAAGTTACTCTTTGAACCCGATATTTCCAACCCCAAGCATGTATGTCGGACGAGTTCAGCGCTGCAGAGAAAATTGTTGAAGAAATTTTGATTGACCTCATGACTGAAAGAGTCATGTTGATGTCTGGAAGTGTACAAGCTTCATCGACGAGAATGGTGCAAGCCTCTTCGTCGACTACTCATGGAGCCGGACCATCCCGACCGTCAGCAGAAAAGAGAACCAAGCATAAAAGTGACCTCACAAATGCAAAGATAATTCCAACTATATTTCTTGAGTACATTCCACCTCTGGATGGCGCGGTGAATAGGGATAGTGTACCACTCGATTTTGAGTACACCATAGTTATTACATACCTCTCGAGGGGGATATGTGCAGTTTGAATAGACCAGTATAAGATCAATGTACTAACATTCATTGACTTAAAACTTGGAGATCGCAAGTTCTATGATATGCTCACCCCATACAAGTACCTAACCAGAACTAAAGTGAAGAATTCAAAGATCATCCCCCAGTTGTGGACGATAAACCTCACGCAGTCCACCCTGCTGAATGTCATGAATATTCCACACTTCAGAAGACACCAGGAAGTCGATGTATGTGTCAAGATGCTACTGTCATGTTACCATGGTGGCTAATTATGGCTAGATTGCTGCATTACAATTGACCCAAAACTAATCCATAGGATCACAAGCCTAAGTATGAAAGTACCTGACCCACAGGAATTTTATCCAGGAAAAGCCACAGATTGTGCACTAGCACAGAAGATCAAGGACACCTATGGTGATGTTGAGAATGGAACAAGAGGCTACAAGGTAGCTTCCATACGGAGTGGCACATATGCCTCATATGTCAACTAATAGATGGAAAGTTAGTAAGAAATAACCGACCTACACAGGTCACTGACTTTGTCATTTACCTCACAGGGAAGTGCGCAGAAGGCCTACAGATGAACTGGGTGAAGTACCTAGTTAACCAGTTGGAACTATATTGTCGAGAAGCATAGGATCAGGGTTATGAATTTCATTTTAGCTGGCTCCTGGTCCTCATTGCATTTGTTCCTGGGAGATGCTAGAAGGAGCGACCTTCCCATACATAGAGTTGTTCGAACCACTTGTCATGAAGTTCACTAGCCTATGGTATTCAACTCATATGAACAAACAGTGGAAGAAAATGATGTGTTTCATACGTACTACCTCCAGCTAAAGAGGGCCATTGAAGCCGAACCTCGCATGACTCCGAACACCTTACAGAGGTTCCAACCCCTGATAAAGTTCAGCGTAGATCGACACTTCACCTACATTAAAATGCAAGAAAATGAAAATAAGGAGCAACTCTAGTCATATTATAAACTTACCAAAGAAGACCTTGAAGAGATCACTAAGGAATGGTCCACTAACCTCCTTATCCCCGCCAAACCTGTAGAGATGTCTGACCCCGACAGCCTGGAGACCGCACATAAAGAACATAACACACCCAGATCGAGCAAAATGAAGCAGACCGAAGAGGTTGAAGACCTAAGCAGCACCTTAGGGAAGACCGCTTCCATGTCACTTGACCGAGGGGGTGGTGATGAAGTAGAAGCTGAATAGAGGCCCAGCGAAGTAACACCACCTAGAGACCAGGTGGACCCATTGAAGAAAAGGAAGGTTTCCCCCCTAAAACCTTCTTCCTGGAAGAAGTCAAAAGCTACCATGACCAAGATGCAGATTGTCCTCACCTACGATGATTTTGACTTCATCATAGCATCCCTGAATGATGCTTCACTGGAAATAGCAGAAAAACAAGCGACCAAGCAGGAATAAATGTATTATAGGATTGAATTCAAACTCCGAGGGGTACATTAGGCCCTTTAGTCTAGTCTCATAGTCTCCACTTCACCCCCGCCATCAGGACAACCAGTGTTGGGAGATAAGCCAGCCCAATCCACCAACTAGCTGATACAGTCGAAGCTTGCCTTCACTGAGCACAGGAGGAAATAGAACAAGTCACCCAGGCTTTGATGCAAGTGCAAGGAGTACTTGTAGAGCAACACCGAACTGCAGAATAGGAAAATATTTCTCTCCAAGTGAAGTTTGATGAAGAAAAAACACAGATGCAACAAGGAAAAGAATAGTTGCTCGTAGATAAAATCGAATTAAAAGAAGAGGTCAATAGAGCACTTCTCTCTGTGAAAATCATATAAATAAAGGTAGAGGATCGAGTCACACAGCAAGTGGAGTAGCTCATAGAAGCTATCTAGCAAATACAACAACACATAGAAAACTTAGAGCTCCGCGTAGTGCTCGAGACTCCACAGGATGTAAGGGATCAAACAAAAGCAACTGCTCGAAGCGTAGTTGAGTGAATAAAATACCTTGCTATGGAATGCAAGAAACTCATCTATCATAGTGCCCAGACCTATGATCAACTCACTAAGAATCCAGAACTGAATGCACTGGAGTCGCATCTCCAAGAGCTGAAGTATCAAGATGAAAAGATACAAGCGCAACTTAAGCCCCTGTCAGCTGTGGAAAGAATTAAGCGCTCCCAAGAGCAATGCATCGCCTAGTAGAAGATCCACACTATCTAGAGAAGAGTTAAGGAAGTAACTCAGAGGCTCCAACATGTACAAGATAAGGCATACCAATTGTTCACAGAGGTTGAAGGCCGAGGAGCAGAACTGGAGCAGGTTATCACCGTATCTCAACAATGCCTGGCAGGACCTGTGAATGAGGTAGTCATCCAAGAGTTTATTGAATAGGAGGCCGCAACACAACAACATGTGGAAGTAGCTCGAGGATTTTGAAGCAGAACTACCCATATCAGAGTGACTCAGGATGAGTCACAAGTGAGTGTTGGGGGCCTGTTGGCCCTTGACCAAGTTTTGGGAGATCCTTGGTCAATTTTGACCTATTTTGGGACTTCGACAGTCTGTCGAAGATGGAGCGCAACATGAAGCAGATATCATGGGATCTCGGCCCCTTTTGGGTCCTTTTTGGGATTTGGGATTATGTAGCGGGTATCGAATGTCGGCCCATGGGTTTACCCATGATTAGGCCTATTTTGTAAAGTATAAATAGATGTCTAGGCAATGTAAGGAGGGGGGATGGATGTAGATAACTATGTGATATTGGGCTAAGTGCTAAGTAATGCTTGTAAAGTTCTCTGTTCATACTGTGTGAGACTTGCAGAGTTACATACAAGTAATTGTAAGAAGGCTTGGTGCTTTACCCTAGCTCGAAGAAGGAGGATCTAGCAGAGTGCGTGCATATCTCCTTTCTTTTGCGGAGTAGTATTTTGGTGCCATGTTCCTGTAAGAACCTTGACTGCATATAATAAAGAAGAAGAGTTGGTGGACGTAGCCCCAGGGTGGGGATGAACCACGTACATGTTGTGTTGCTATGCTTTGTGCCATGTGCTGATGTGTTTATGCTTTTATTTGCTAAGTTCTTTGATATAGATGGATAGATCTGTTTATTCTTTGTGCTAATGATGTATATGTATGTTAGATATGAACTATGTGAGATTTCTTAGTGCTTAAATATGTTAGATATAATCTATCTCGTTATGCTAAGTGCTTGGATACGTCAGATCTGAGTGAATGATGTGATGCTCAGTTTCATCCGCGTAGTAGATAGTAATTAAATATTGATGAACTATCGGTGCTAAGTACTCTGTTAAGTATTACAACCACAGATATGTGTCCCAGCTAAGGTTGCATATACCTGAGTCCTGCAACCATCCATTCCTCTACCTCGGGTGAGACTTCATCTTCTTTGCAGGTGTTGCCGAAAGGGCTAACAGTTAGGGTTTTGTTGGTGCACTTTTGTAGCCTTGGGTCTTCCCCTATGCCAACATTTCTTCAATAGATGGGTTTGTTTGTTGATACCGATTTTCCTCTAGCTGCAAGGCTACCTACAGATCCTCTGCCTGTGTTTGAAACTTTTTTTTTCGCAATGGATATTTTAAGTGTGGGAGTAATGAGTTGACAAATAGGTGTCGATGTTTCATATCGGTCATGAGATATTTTAAATTTCCCTTCAGTCGTTTGAATCTCTAGTCAATATCCTATACAGACTCTGTTGGTTTCTGTCTTATTTCAATCATCTCGTTCATGTATTGATCCTCTGATCTTGTATTCTAGAACTCATTTATCAGTAACTTCTTAATGTCTACTAGTGTCCTTGTCATCACAGGGGCACTATTTGCATCTAGAATAATGTATCAGTCTAATGCACGGTCTCTTAGCGTAATCACTAGTTGTGCAAGTTTGGTATCTTCATCAGTGATCTGTTTTGCTTCCTAGATCTTTACACAAATGAACAAATGCTTCTCAAGGTATTTTTTTGTTTCTCCTTGAAATTATGGTAACTTGATGGTGGGATCATGCCCTACCATTCTAAATGTTGAACTACTAACTCTGCATGGTGTAGATACCTGACTACTGCTACTTGAACTGGCTCCTCCACTTGTTTTTCCTTGTGTGGATGTACTTCCTATTGTCTCACTGCTTCTAAGCTTCGGTTGTCTAAATGGTGGTGTTATCTTTGGTGTAGTATTAGCACATGGTTTTATGGGTTACACACTGACATTAATATGGATAGGATTGTTTCCATCTCTTCCCGCTCTTGTACCTCTCATCTTCCTCTCATATGTTGCACGTAGGATTTCCTCAATCTTCTCCACAACTTGAAGATCCTCTATCTCTTCCTCATCACTCGCCAAGCCTTCCCTCATGGATATGACTCTCTTCTTGGTATTCACCTTGTATTGATAGGGTACTTTGCTACGCATATTTCCAGCTATCTCCATGATCCGCTTGATCTGGTCGTCTTCCATCATGATCGGGTCCAAGGGTTCCTCCTTCTTTCCCTTATCATTTCCTCCTTCCATTTCTCCGCTCTCTGTCAGTGATTCCCCCCTTCCCCCATGTACGCAAGGAATTTTAGTTGTCTGACTCCATTGTCATTACTCCTTTGTTATATATCATTATCTTAATATAAGTATACAATGATTGAATGTACCTTCCTCAAGGTCCTCGTAGAAACTCTTTCTTTGCTGCACTGTACGACTTCGATGTGTCGACTACAAACTCTGTTATAAATCCTGCCACAATACTGTCAAGCCCAAAATCTATTGCGTGGGTGAATTTTTTGTTCACCTACTGTAACTGATCAATCTGTACTAGGGCCCACTCTAATTGTCAAATCTAGTTCATTATGTGGTTATCCTTCAACCTTAGTATCCACTCCTACAACAGATGTGTAAAATCATAGAAAATTCCTTCGTGTAAATCAGTAAACATGTATTTCTCAAGATATTTTCGGGGTGTTAGTATAGGGTTTTTGTTATATTTTTGTGCAAAACCCAGCTCTTTGGTTCTTAACCAGCTTTCGATCTCTACTTTTTTTGGATTCCACGGTCTCAACATTCCCTTCTAATGGCTCATTGCTTTCTTCTTTTCTTTACTCTTCTTTTGTTCGACCTATCTCATCTATTCAATCCTCTTCTATTCTTACCAACGACAACATAACCATTTGTTGGTTACTACTCTTCTTACTCTGTCTAATTTTATTGACCCAGGGTTCATGTTTGTTCGGGTTTCCAACAAAGTCTCTAAAACTATCGACCCTCCTAGTAATCCAGAAGGCAACACAACACACAGAATGCACTGCACAGTCTCACCCGAGATAGCTTTAATAGGTGGTCGTAAGACTCAGCTGTTTATAGCCTAGGATTGAGTGTGAGATAAAGGAGAGATATATTGAACCATTATTATAACTTGTAAATGCAATACACTATTATTCACAACTATGCAGTAACTCCAACAACGTATTCCCTCAATATCACAACAATACTTAAACAAGAAATATAACAACTCATTCATTAAGCATACTAATAGCTACTGAATACAATAAAGGAATACATGCATTCATCACACAACACATATGTTACTGTGGTTCACCCCCTCCTGGGATACATCAGCAAAGATCTAGCTCTTGGCTATGGTATTTCTGCATCTACAACATCATGCACTTACAACTCTTCTTAGTCATGTAATATCTATATGAGGAAAACTAGACCACACCAGGCTCCACAGCCTGCAATCTAACCCTCAAGATCCACCCTCCTTCGTCTTCTCTAGCTCAACAAATTATACCAATCAGATCATACAACAAAATATTACATATCGCATCAACTCATGCATAACTAAAACAATGATAACAATAATTCTGAACCAACCCCTTATGATACCTAAGTATATATATTTATACATCTCTGGATCTTCATCCATTACAATATATTACCAAAACCCTAAACATATTGTCATTAGGTCTTCCTCATATGTGTGCGTTTTGTTCTTCCTTCCAACTATCGCTTTCCTTGTGAATTCTTTCTAGCATGCACACATTTGTGTTTCCTTCCAACTGTCACTTCTCTTGTGCATGCTTTATTTCCCAAAAATGCATTACTTTTCCACTTCATCTTGCTTCCAACAATATATGTGGGCTACAATTATACAACATGCGTATACGCAAGTTGTTGCATTACAGATCACGTACATTGGGTTTTGTTCTCAAAATTAAAAATATTATGTATTTTCCATGCCAAGTCATAAGATCTGTGATCCTTGGCCTTTCATATGATGGAAATGCTCTGATTTGACCCCTCAATTCCCTTTGAAGGATATATATTTAGCCATATACAATCCGTTTGGGGAGGAGAAAAAGTTGAGACTAAGTACACTCTAGAGAAATTTTGCCTCATATTATATCCTTGAGTCTTCATCCCTTAGTCCTTTAAGTCCGAACTCTCCTTTTGTTCAACCACCAAACTCTCCCTATCATGTGAAGGGGGAACCCAATTACTCCTAGAACTTGTGAGCTTTCGTTGTAGAGGATTGAAGTGGTGAAGGACCAGGTGGAGGGACTTAGTTTCTTGGTTTTGACAAGTTGTTGATATAGGAGGTTGTGACCTATGTAATCCTGTTGATTATAGTAATATAAATACTATTTTCTCGTGCAATTCTATGTTGAAAATGTTTATATTATTTTCCATGGGAAAATTTTCTATACATGTTAATGGATTATGTTAGTTTATATGCTAGCACTTCATACATTTTCCATATGCTTGGGTATCTTGGATGTTTGGAACAAGTTGTAGGTATCAGGCATTGGATTGTGAGCTCAATGGTGGTCTCCTACAAATGTATGGAAGAGGTAGGATTCTAGAATTTATTTTGTTGGAATTTCCATTTATCTAGCATACTTGATATTTAAGTTCATTTCTTGGTGTTGTTCCGTTTGTTATGGTCCTACGCAAAACCATAGATATTTATTCCTCGTAACACCATTAATGTAACTTGTCCTATTTCCTTCATGTTTTTTTTATACATGTATGTCTATATAGATATATTTGTTCTTTTCTAATGATATATTGTAGGAGTAGAAGGTGTTTTTCTATTCCTTGCAGACTTTCTTCATCGTGATAGAAGCTTGGAAAAAAAGACTAAATATTGAAGATTAGTGAGGACAAATGTAAAAAAGGATTAAGTCACACTTCTTTGTTCTATCTTCTCTACCTATAGACATAAATAATATCTACAAAGGAATGTTACTATCCATTTTTTTGTTTTTTTTGTCTTGGTCAATAGGGATCTAGGTATACAAGGGAGATTTCACCTATCTACAGGGGAAATATTAAGAAACAGAAAAATGACAACTCCACGGGGGATCGATTGTTCCTATGTTTCTATCCTTTTGAATATTGGTTGTCCTTTGATGTTTTTTATGTTGATGATTTCTATCTAAAATGTTCCTTCTTTCTGGTGAATCTGGGAAAAAATTAGTGTTGTTTCAACCACTTCCAGGCATCAACGCTCCCCCACAGTGACCCAAAGAGCATTGAAAACCCTTACTAATGATCCCTTCTAGTTTCATGGGTGGCGTTGATCCCTCTTCAACTCCCCATTTTCCTCCTTACAAGAGCATTGATCTCCTTCCTGGGTCAGTTTTCATATCAATTTGTTTTCTTCTCCTCATATTTTTCACTCAGATCTTTGATATAGAGTCCCATGAACTCAGTTATGAATTTGTTTGATTAAAAAAACTATGATCACCAACTTTTCTTTCCTTTTTTGAGCTTGCAAGTCCTTTCAAATTTATGGAATGAGAATGACTACCTTGGGATAACTAACCTTTGGTCAAATTCTGTCATACTAGTAGTTTTATCCTCATCATTGATTTGGAATTTCAAATTGGCACTTATATTTGATTCTTGGTACTCATTTTTGAGGTTTTCAAACAATGATTTCCTTTCTCTTTCACAATTTTGAGTCCTTGTTTGAACAAGTTTTCTCACACTTGAATTCTTTCAGTTCTCATCAAACTTTTGAGTGCAATTTGTTTGGTTTCTTTTTTCTTCATGTTCCTTTGTGTCAAATATTTATTTATTTCATTATAATTGAAAGTTAGGAAGAAGAAATTTTTTGCACTTAAAGAGATTTAAATGCATATACAATCAAATAAAGAGAATTTTTTTCATTATTAGAAGTTTTTTTTTGTTGCATGTTTTGAAAGAGCTACTCTTGCATTTGCTTTAGGATTTCGAAAACATTTTTTTGATAGTTTGGAATATTTTTGAAAAGTTGCATCCCATCGGTCATCCCATCGGTCATATGGCCAATAGTTAGGTCGTTCAAAAAACCACATTTACACAAGATACTCAACCCACATCTCCAACTTTACAAATGGGGAGCTCTCCTATACCCTTTATTATAGGTTAATCTTCAGCCAGGGGGGAACCTTATGTTGGGGGTTCACCCTCAACTATGAGGAAAACTCCTATGTGGGGGAAACAACAAAAAACATGGGGGAAAGTTTCTCATGCAGGTCCTTCCATTCCCACTACTACTGGACTATATCCTAGAAAAACATATCCAGGAGTTGCAAATCATTTATAGGGTCAACCTAATCCGATGGGAATTCCTAAGAAATTAACTTTTCCCACTCAATCTCTGAACCCCATGATTCCAACACAACAAGCCCCTCAAATATAGTATATGTGAGGTCCATCAGGCCAACCTAAACACATGGGGGGACCGTCAAATTAACCACAGGACATGGGGGGGGACCTCAAGTCAACCATAATACATGGGGTGTTAGCCAAAGTACAAGGGAGGACCATATGGTTTTTCCATCATGTCGCAACCTATATATGGTCCTATTGGTGTTCCTATGTCACATTGTTACTACCAATATCTATGGATTAACTAAAATATTCCATTATTGGTTACATCATATATTCTTGATCTGTCCCATTTAACTAATGATCCCATATCACATGCCCTATTCTAGCCCCCTATCCCTGCCAAACTATTGTCCAACATCCCAAAATTTGTCGAAAAACCCAGGGAAGATCCTAACAACCACATAATGACCTTCCATATTTGGATTTCTTCAAAATATTTGATGGATGATTCTATTCGTTTACAACATTTCTAGTGAACCCTCATAATAGGGACAACGAAATGGTAGATTGAAATTCCATGATGCTCCTTTGGTGAATTTAATCCCTTAGCTATGGCATTTTTGACAGATTTCCATCTGTCAATTCAATATGAAACTGGTATAGATATTTTTACTTCTATAAAGAAATTCACTTCGACTCACATTTATGATAATATTCATGAGTGGAGGAGGAGAAGATGGTTAATTAAAGTTACCATTCTAGATCAACTCTTGGTACATTTGTTTACTAAGACAATGTTTCTACCCATCGTTAGAGATTTCACCATGGGAGTCATTATCACTGAGGAACAAACAATTAGTCGTGTTCAATATTTGGACTTGGTATATTCCCAGTCTGACACACTTTATAATATGATCCCTCGTGCTCCTTTCCCATTGAATGATCCATCAGGACCTACTCCAAAATCCCATGTCGATGGAATGATATTTTATGTTACCAACACTAAAAATACTCCCTCGCTTGCACAAACCTCCGAGGTGAAGACAGTTCAATACACTTCATCTCAACAATCTGGAGGAAAGAAGAGAAACAAGGGTAAATATAAGAAATATTCTAGCCAATAGGAGATCACAAAGACTGCTGAAAACCAACCATAGAGAAAGGCCAAGTTTCCCTGCTTGATTTGTACAGAGGACCACTACACAAAAGGTTGCCCTCATCATCAGGAATTTGCTAAATTTATGAAGGGTACCTTCCTACCTGTACTGTTAACTGACCCTTTCCCAACTCAACAACAACAAATGGTTGCACAAAATACTTCCCCTCTGCAAGGGGGAAATGCAGTTCATTCCCACCATAGGGATGCTTCCTCAAGCATCACTAAGGCCTTTATGTGTAAAGAGACAGATAATGTAATGACCATAGCTAATACTTTTGACCCTCCTCTAGATAATAATGCCAATGGAGGTGCTATCGATAAACCCTCCACTTCCACTCCTCCTCCATACTCTGACCATCTTCATATTGAGAGGCCTATTTTTAGCTCAGTGTTGCACCCTCCCAAGGGCACAATTCGAAAGTTGATTTTCAATCCAAGTGCCCATGCTGCTCAAAACTACAACATTGTTGAATATTTTATGCATTCACCTTATGCTATGTTGATGCTTGAAGTTATACATAACTATCCAAGTCAGAATAGATACCTGTTGTTAGCCATTGGAGTCATGGATCTAGAGGCATCGAATATGATTATGTTTAATAACTGGGTCTCTCCCACCACCTGGAACCCTAAATTCAAGCTATGGTTGGTGGGAATAATATCCCTCATACTATTTTGGATGAAGGAGCCTTCACTTATGTCATGTATTTATCCTACTAGAGATAAATTGGTTCTCCTGAACTTAACTAGTCTCCCACCACCCTTAAGGTGTTTGATGGACATGGTTTCCAACCTTACGAACTCTTAAATTATTTCATTGTGGAATTAAAGGGAAAATTTGTTTTTGTCGACATTGAAGTGGTTGATGTGCCCTTGGATTAGAATTTATTTCTTGGTCATAGTTGGTTCTATGTGATGACTATTGTCGTTTCTTCAGTATTTCATATTTTTGAATTTGCTCATCAAGGGAAAACTTTGAATGTTGACCAACTTGATTATTGCACTGCAAATATCAATAATTATCAAGAAAATAATATCCCTTTCCTAGGAAAATCCGATATTAAGTATGAAAGTGTGGGGGTAGGTCTCCTCAAGGATTCCTCACTCATGGGATTTTTTCCCTTACCTCCCCATGATACCCCACATGCGTTTTCCATGTTAAACATGATTACAGATACAGTGTGACGATCCTCTAAATTGTTTGATCCTTGGGTAGTTCCTATCCCATCTGCCACTAGAACATTAGGTGACATCATGTCACTTAGACTAGAAGAGTCCCATATTCCAAAAGATCTGGTACCTAAACCTTCCCTTCCTCCACCTCTCTCCATTGATCCTCTTTCTTCATCCCTCTCTGGTAAACCTATCCCTATTAGTATCCAAAATTCTAATCAGGTGAAAAAGAAGAGTCAAAGGATGAAATAAATCATAAGGGGAATGTCTCTAGCCTTTGGACATCATATTGAAGTTAAACCACCAATTTTTTATGATAAGTTTGGGGGAAAATTACCAACCATTGACCATCATGTAAGGAAAAAAAATTCCAATAGGTATCGATCAACGTATAAACCTATGGACATCATATTGGGAAGAGGCCCGTTCATGGGTATTAGACCGAGCATAGTTTATTCTCATTTTCAATCTTGTTAGAAAATGAAACCTACATCGAGAAAAGTTCCCATTTCTATGTCAATCTTGTTAAAAAATGAAACAGAGGATTCTGAGCATATTTTATTCCCATTTTCAAGATCATTAAAAATGAAACCAAGCTAGAGAAAAGTTCTCATTTCCATGTCAAGCTCGTTAAAAAATGAAACAAATAATTTCAAGCACAGTTTCTGTTGGTTGTGGAGCCTGATTATCTTCCTGATTCAGAGGTCCTTGCTTTCAGCCATGTTTATACCCCATGAAGTATTTACACCCCAGAAGTATGTACACTCTTCCACAGGAGGGAGTGAAGAGGGGGGGTATCCCCTCTGCGGGGTCCGGGGGCAAACGAGCCCCCAGCGGGGGTTCAGGGGCGAAGCCCCCGAAGCAAAAATTTCCTTGTAAAAGTATATTGTAATTTCATTGTAAATCTGGACCGTTCATTATAAGGTCGCAGATCTAACGGTAGATATTATGTTAGGGTTTTTTGCCCTAGAAGGAAACCCTCTTTTA